>CAJPEX010001465.1:34925-57018 GCA_905338405.1 Notodromas monacha | reverse complement strand
ACAGCTGCTGGATATCGCGCATGCAGTCAAAACCGGTTCGAAAGATGATCACTAATAATTTTTACACAAATTCAGGGCTATATTGAGGTAAAAATTCGTTTTGTCACGAATTCATGATCATGCGCAATTGAAGTCTGATGCTCATGTATGAGTCAGGACCACAGTGACCTTGAAATCTCGTACGGGTTGCAGTACCAGGCGCTTACAGCGTCATCTCTCAAAGATAACATGAAGTACAAGAGAGCGACGCATCAGAATGGATTACACTCATGTTCATCAGCTGTGTGCTCATGATTTGCATGGCTTCTTATACACGCCCCCAGCATCACAATATGCTTCTGATAAAACAAGGTCTTCCCCACAGCATCTGTGTCGAAGCATGGACATGATTGATAAAACGAACAGGACGCAATTTATTTTTCCAAAGTGTGCATTAATTCCGCAGGGTCAGATTTTACGCATGAAATGTGATGAACCTTTAGGAATTTCAGGGAAAATTTCAAATTTTTCCGAAATGCAATATCACCACTATTCTTCGCTGCATATATGCATTCTTCTATGGGGAGATTTTAAAGGCCTAAATAATTAAAATTATTTCTAAGAATTCATCGACAGTTTCAATTTTATCGAACAAAAATTCGAACAAAAATTCAGGGTGATAAACGCCATTTCACTTTGTTGTCCTACATCTTGAAGAGCTAGTGACATCTATGAAATGAAATAAACAAACTCAACGTTTTCTGTAGGAGAGATACATTCAGAGCGAACTGCCTGGATATTTCGCGTCAACTTTTTCCAAAAATCATACAAAAATGTGCATTTCATTTATCAATACATGTGCATAAGTCATCCCACGATTCATAAATCACAAACTTTCGAACACAATAAAAATTATCGTTTTGAACTGTGTACGTGCAACGCCAATGCCATCAAATGATCTTCGGCATCCCTGGTTGATGCTTCGCTGAACAGTCGTAGCATTTCTTCTTCGTGTTGAAGCAGAATAATCCGAAACAACACATAGGAAGCGTGAGAAATCCGAAGAAAATACAAATCAATGGTGTCGATTCCGTGGCCAGAACACCATCCTAAAAGAATATTCTGTTTTCAAAATTCAGAAAATGCAGTGCAATGATGATGAACATAAAAGACTGTAATAATCGAAGCGACGAGTCGTTCTCCGGAAAACAAGTTGATGACATTATTTCCGCTCTATTCAACCAACGTTGAAGGCTTTACGAACAATAAATCGTCTTTCGGGTTTCCTGGAAATCATGCGTGAAATCATTTTTTGCTTTGATTCGATCGGATCAGCATTGGATTCCAAAATGTTCTACTTGATTTATAATTTAAGATTCCGCGTGAAGGAACACATCTCACGGCGTACTTTCGAAACTTCGATTACAAGACGCTCCAGGAAATTTGGATTCACAAACCATCTGCTGCTCTTCTTGAACCCAAGGTCATATGACGATAATTTCGAAATAAATAGAAATAAATTCTCATCATCCAGTGAAAAAACGAAGTGTTTTACCGTATATTGATGAGGTCTTTCGAAAATACTGAGCAGCTTGAATCTTTTCGGAGTTTTCCGATGAAACCCCGGACAAAAAAGTTACGGCGCGAGTAAAGCAATGGGAGTCTTCCGAAGATTAACGAAGATACGAAAATGCAACCTTCATCTCGTGAATACTTTAATCTCTTTTTCAGACGATGCATTTACATTTTTGTGCTTTCCAACTAGCTTATGAAAAATGCAAGACTTTTTACAACGTGAGCATATCAATGGAAAAATACTGACTGATGTTTCCAAGAAACTATATAGATCAATTTTGAAGCAAATGCGGCGGTACACGAACAAAATTACGGGAATTTCTCTTGCGCTCCATCAGCTCTGAATAAAGAGTCAAAATTTTGCAGAAAACTATTCTCTCACCTCACAAAATTCGCAATTTTCGTCGAAAGTCGCAAACATCATCGGAAAGCTTTGTTTGCACTCTGAACACCGTTTCTGTCTCGGAAACATTTTTCATTTTATTCCCAGCAGTTATTCATGCTGGATTTCAACATACATTATATGATGCTAGTGCATATTTAAAATTTACTCAAGCCAACCATCGAAGAATACTGCAATAGATTTTAATTGTAGCTGCTCAACAGAATAGGAACTTGGCATACAAGAATTTTTGTATTATTGGGGAAAAAAAAGAAACTCGCATATGCTTAATTGTTTTCAAGCTACACAAATCTATGTGGAAAATGCTAGAATAACTTCAAGTCTGGACTTGAAACTTTGGATTTTTAAAATCAGGACAAATATTTTTGTGAAATGGAAAATAAGGGTACCTTTCATGAATATACAGTATACATTCAACACCTGCACAACAGACTTAATTTGTGCAACAGACTATACTCTGTTGTGTGAAACATCTATTATGCAAATTAAATTGTTTGAAAATTAAAATTTTTACTTTTCACCATTAATTTCAAACCAACAGAAGACTGTTATGTGGATTTATTCTGTTGTGCAGTAGAGAAAACATGCCTCCAGAGGCAGTCTGTTTTGCAAAAATCCTGTTGCATGAGGGTCAACTGTAGTTAATATAATAGCCCAGAAATGTCTGCATTGCAGAACATTGATAGCTCAAAATTGTAAGTAATAGCAAAAATGTATGCTCACAACAAACTTCACTAAAAGCCAAATGCAGATTTCAAGGTCTAATGATGTTTTGTGAGTGTCTGAAGCACATCAAATCCATTCCAAATCAGCATAACTCAAACCAGATCATTTTTGAATACCAAAATGACATTTTAAAAAATTTGAAACTGCATTTACTGAATTACCAGAAATCACTCTCAATAATGAAGAATTTCATGACATAAACTTTCTTGATTCTTTTGCGTGAAAATTGCCACCAAAGCCTTTTCCTGTGTGAGACCCATCCCACCCCATTTTTTGCTGGCTACAAAATCCATTTCAAATGTTCATTAACAAGTAATTGAAAAAACTAAAAATATTTCTAATAAGAGGAAACCTAACTCAAAAAATGATTTCATTATAATTGTTCTGCACAGAATCATCCTTCAAGTTTCACTCATGTTTTCAATTCATGATTTTTTTGCAATAATTTTTGCCTGATTATTTGCGCATTAAAAATCTGCGAACGGAAAACGTCTTCTTTCCAAGTGTACCATGAGAACATACGTAATCCAAATTTTTTTAGTATAACCTTACCTAAGAAAGAACATTCCCCTGAGTCGACAAGATATTACCTCTTATATCTAATATAAAGAATTTTTGCAAATGCTGAAAAATGTGTGCAAAAAAGCTACCTTCTTTCGAATGCACAGTAAAAAAAAAATGAGGATGAAGAGAAAAATACAATATATGTGAAGACTTGAGGAAATGGAGAACAATTACAACAAAACTGTACATGGATTCACAGCTCTTCGAATTGGTGAAATGCAAAAAAGTAAAATTTGGTATCACAGGATATTGTTGAAATTGATTGTTGTACTTTGGATGACTTTTGTTTGAACCTTACTTGTCCTATGCTGTATATATAAATAATGTACATGTTACAATTCAAGACTTACTTTGCACTTTGGACATTTGTGAACAGCATAAATGGTTTTCTTCTCCTTTGGTTTTTGAGAAATTAACTCATTATTTGACTTCTTTCCTTGGAGTTTCTTCTTCTTCTTGTGTTCCTTTGATTGAAGACAGACTTCTTCCAGGACTCTCTCATCTTCTCCTCCCAATAGACATTTTTGTTTTTCTTGGTCGCTTCCCAAATCAAAAGAAGAATCTGATATCCTTTCTTCATCCAGAATGTAAACATCTGTAAATATAAAACTTGATTTAATTCATTTTATTGAAAACAGTACTGTAGCACACTTTTCTATACTGTACTTGCAGCTAAACCACTCTTATTGCTTTCTAATGTGATGCACAGCAGAGTGAGTTAAGTAACAAAAAACTTTTGTCAAGGAACTTATTTTTGGAGAAAAGCTGCCAGATTAAAGCAATTCCAGCACAGGACTTGAATGAAAATACATTAAAATCTCATTACAACAAATACTGTTGAAACACATTTTTCATTACAATACATTTTTTTCTTGATCCTTGTTATTGGCAGTTTTCCATAGGCACAATGTTATGAAAATCTCATTTCAAGGAACTTAATTTAGGCTATAACCTCATTATAATGGCTTTTTGGCCACAATTCTGTTCAAAGGCCAAACCCAGCAAATAATTTGTTACAAGAAGGGCTGGGTGCATGTAGCGGCTACGCTTGACATAATGCATTTGTTATGCATAACTGTTACACCCAGCTTCTTCTGCTACACCTTCAGAATTTCCATTGATTTTCATGGGGGGTGTAATGAAAATTTGTTGTGCAATGCGTTGGGAATGCATTTATGACGCATTCTATTGTTATGCCTATACAGTACTTTAAAAATTTAGGATGCCCTTTTCTTTGGTGTAGCAGGCAGCATAATGAAATGCCTGCCTGCTACATTCCAAAAAAATTGGTTTGTTCTGAATTTTTAAATATTGATAGCACTGTATTTCCAAGTTTATAAACTTGGAAATACAGTGCTGTCAAAATTGAATGACTGGCATGGGATTAAATATTGCACACTCTTATTTCCTTTAAGCAATCAAATTAAAATGGGATGAACATCCTATACTTTGACTGTAGGTAGAAGAAAAAAAAACTATTCCAATTAATTCTTTTTAAAAATGTCCCACCTCGATTAGGAGTGATGCAGAATTTTTCCCGCGGGTCTCGATCACCGTCGTCATCATCGTCGGCCATGTCAATCCTAATCTCCACAACAGCCGCCATTTGTGCACACCCAACACCAAAAGCCAGCAGTCAAGAACTGAATGTCCACATACATAGACATACAGTATATATACTGTACATGTATGAGCAAGTTATATAGGGAGTGAAAAAAATCGACTTTGTACCTGAGTCCTTTCCTTCCATATATGATGTGAGGGTCGATATGACAACCGGGTCGGACGCGGAATAAATGCATCAAGAATTCAACCAAGTTCATATATTATCGCGTGCCAAAACCCAAACCCCCCCCCCTCCTCATAGGTTCCCTCTTTTCCATGAAATAATGCACGACATTGTGATGGACAACCCTGGTCGTCTTCCTTGTTGGTACATTTTTTTTTTGCGTGCAATTTTCAAATTATTAATTGAAGTACGGCACGGTTTGTTGCGTGATGTTATATATATATTGTGTTGGATACGTTATACGAGCACGGGTTAAAATATAGAGCCTTACGATGTTTTCTGCGGTGCATGCTGAAATTAATTTAAAATTGAGCCTCTAGTTCACAACTTTTCAAAATAAAAACGTATTATTTCTCTTGAAAAAAAAGTAATACCTCTTGTAATACTCTCTAAAAAAAATTACCGTACGCTTTAATTTCGAGTTTATTGACCGTAAGCTCTTTATTGGAAAAGTTTTGTTCCATTTCCCGCAAATTAAATTTGAGCCTCACCTGTTCGAAAGTTTAATTTTTGCATGTAATAAAATTAATTTTTTCATTATGGAAAGCATGAGATGTTTTTTTTCGAATGACATGCGAGAGTAAAGCTCAAATAACTCTTCTTCGAAAAATTTGGACAATTTTTGTTCTATTCCACGCAATTTAAAATTGAGTCTCACGCGTGTTCAAACATTTTATTTTTGCATAATAAAGTGAACTTTTTTCATTGTGGAGAACAAGAGAGATTTTCTTTAAACTAAAAGCGAATTTAAATCTCAAATGTATGTTATTCGGGAAATTTGGAAAGTTTTGTTCCATTTCACGCAAATTAAATTTGAGCCTCACGTGTTCGAAAGTTTAATTTTTTTATATAATAAAGTGAATTTTTTCATTATGGAAAGCATGAGAGATTTTTTTGGAATGAAATGCGAAAGTAAAGCTCAAATAACTGTTATTTGAGAAATTTCGACAATTTGTTTTCCATTTCACGCAATTTAAAATTGAATCTCACGTGCTGTTCAAAAGTTTTATTTTTGCATGATAAAGGCTGTTTTTTACTGCTAAATCGAGTTGCTGTTTTTTGTCCTTGGAGGACAGTTTTCCTGTTTTCCAAATCTGCTGTGAAAACTTCACTTATTCTGCCCAAGCTCTCATGTGTGTCACTCAAGAAATTTTTGCAAATATCTGTGTTCATTTTTGAAGTACTGTATAACAAATTTAAAATAGGATGAATTTTCACCCTGGTTGCAGCCCAACCAAAGTCCGTTGTTTTATTTGCATCTTCTAAACTCAAAACGTATAAATCTCAAATCAATTTCTAATAATCTATCTTGTCTGGAATTCCTTCCTGACAATTGTGAGGAAGAAATAGAAAATTTTCGCAAATTCTCAGTGAAACCATTTCCTCATCCAAACGACTCTCACTCGTCTGATTAATTCTGGAAAACAATCCTTTCATATACCCTAATGAACATGTAATTAAATGCTGATGAATTACATGGAGATTTACAGGAAGTGGTCGAAGACGCAGGCCTTTATAAAAGGGCCCTGTAAAGGTCTCGATAAGAGCGCAACACGTTGTCCTTTAAGACTTCGTGTCACCGGAAGTAAAGTGCTGCTGCTGCTGATGATGACGCCATTGAGCCACACACACACACACGCACAAATAACACAAAAAAGTTACACAAACGCGGAAAACCCATCGTGCGAATGGCGACCAAAAAAATCTCAATCCGTGCTGAACAAAGGCAACTTTAAAAATGAAATAAATAAATGAATAATGAACTACCATATGTGGGAAAATAAGAGAACATGGCGATTATTTGTACTGTATTTGCCGGCGACCAGCTGACGCAGCTGCCGATTTCTACAACTCGGCGAAAAATTGGTCACGTTCCAAGATTGTGCAACTGAACTTTGTAAAAAGAACGCGATAAAAAAAAGAGGGTGGATCTTTTTTTTCAAATGAATAGAGTGATGCTTCGCTTAATGGCCCAAGTCCGTAATCCGAAACTTCTAATCAATATTTTTCGGGAACTGCGATGTAAAGCTGAGTAACACCATTAATCAAAAAAAGGTTCCAAAGCCCCAATAAGGTGTCCCTTTATGTTGTTAAATGAGTATATGGCATGATATGGCACATTTCTGTTGAATTTTGTCCATATACAGTATCAAATTTCTCATGTGAAATACTGCATTCACTTGAGTCTACACACACTGTCATTTTTTAAATTCAAATTTAAGTAAAAATCAATCTCCATGTAAGACACACACCCAAGTTTTCAGCAAAAATGGTTTTAAATTTAAAATTCACCATATGCTTAAAATTCTTTGTTTTCTACATTGAATTTCACATTTTAAGTTTCTTTGCTGGTAAAATTGTGGAACAAGAGGTCAAATTTCAAGTCAATGTCCAAGCAAATTCAACCATTGAATTGCAGAATGGTCATATGATGGATGATCAAATTGCAGGCAATGTCAAATTGAAAGGTACCACCTGTAATGCACACAATGATTTTTGAAAATTAGAAGGGAATGTTTGTACACAAGTGTATCTCACATGTCCCATCTCTCACGTTTTTCCACATTTTTGAGGAGAGAAGTGTGAAAATTCCAAAAAAGGCATTTTCCTCAGTTTAAATTTTCCATAGACAAGTGTATCCCAATCCAAAAGAATGTCATTTTTTCCAGGGCTTATTCAAACTGGAAATCCAAACCTATGCCTATATGTTACCTGAATTCACACCTATTTTACAAATTTTACAGTTGAGCCTCTCTAAGTCAACTTTCAAGGGACCAGCAAAAAAAATTTGACTTAGGGAGGTTTTGACTTGGGGAAGTTTTAAATTATTGAGGTTTGAGCTACAATAAAAAGCTATTTTGTTCTGGGAAACATGGAAAAATTTCCAAAATTTGTAAATTGTGGTATTCTGGGGCTTAAATTGCTCCTAAAATGAGTTGAATGAATGCTGAACTTGTAGACAGGGGTTCATTTGCCCAATTTAGTCTTAAAATTCCTTCTGAAACACATCAAGTTCTGTTTCTATTCTTTTTTCATTTCTTGTGTAAAGAAAACAATAGCCAAGAGACCACAGAAAATTCAACTTACAGAGGTTTGAGGGGGAAAGCATTTGACTTAGGGAGGTTTTTAATCCTTGGATGGCAGAGGGTTCTTTCCCATAGTGGGACGGAGTTGGATTATTTTTGTATCCTCTTGCATTTTCATAATTTTGAAGGTCAGGAAAACCCTTCCAGGTGGGCTGAGGCAAAGTCAGGATAAATCCCAAAAAGGCCCTTAGCCTCACTGAGCATTTTTTTCAATGTTCCCACAAAAACTTTCTATGCCCAGAGAAAAAAAATTGGATTTTTCCCAACTTTGCCGTTAAACCCCTGTTGTCATTTTTTTCTTCACCTCTCTGAAGTGCAACAAAATTTTGAAAAAATAGTCCAACTTTGCCACCCAAGGGTTAATGTATTATTCCCAGTGAAATTCAGATGGGGATCTGAAAAAAATTCAACTTAGATGGACATTCAACTGAGGGAGATTCAAGTAATCAAGGTTTATCTGCTGTATGAGAAAAATGTGATTTTCTTGTGGTAGGAATTGAACTATTGTAAGTTCCTGCTTGAAAGAAAAAACAATGAGATATTTGGCATAAGAATATTTTTTCATATAGGCAAGAGGGAATTTCATAAAAAGAGGGTTTCATATGCAGAAGAAATAATTCCTTGACTGAAATACTAGAAATTCATCTAAATTCGAGAGTAAAATTCAGATTTCACACTTCACAATTTTGAGTGACACTAAAGTAAAGTAACAAAAATAAGGAATTATTCTATAAGCCAAATTCACAGAAAAATAACCACACTGTCCCACCAGTCAAATGACTCAAGTCTTCAAACAAAGATTTACGCATAAGAAAAGAGCAACGGAATCGGCAACCCTGAACCAGTTACCTTGGTCCACAACTCGGGATAGGATGCACGCGCAACCCGCCGGGGGAAAACCCAGGGCACCCCGCGAATAAAATACAGCATTCCTAATGACTTGCTGTGAAAGAATTACGCCGCTCACATCACTAAATTCATGGTTCTTACCTTCTTTTTTCTTTTTACCCTCACTAATTACCGAGTCGGTATTCTAAAGTTCCTGTTACGGAAGACTTCTTTGTTCGTCCATTTTGGCTCGCCAGTCGTCAGTTCAAGCAGGTCCAACGCTTTAGATCAGCGAAAGACACAGAGAACAAAAAAAATGTGGCCCCCTCTTCTTTATATGACAAAAAAGCATCATGGCGTCTTTATACTGATAGCCAGGAGTGTGTTGAAACTCGACGCGTCTGATGTCGCACAAATAAGGCGGGGACCATCAGGGAAATGCTGTAGTCTTCCCATGCGGCTATGGGAGACCAGGAATGACTGCTATATAGCGCTTGGGTGGGAGAGGTGAACTGTTCACTTTTGTAGGAAGAAGATGTAGAGGGGCCTCTTATGGGTGCTTCTACAGTTGGCTGATGACTGCTGTACACAGTGTACAGTATTTAGTTTGCTGGTGTATCAGCCTGCTGGAAAGGAGCAGAGATTTCCAATAAAATTCTTCATGAATTTACATATACAGTACTGTACTGTATCCTTTAATAAATGCCCCCAGCATTTGATTGAAATACAGTGGCCCCCCGCCTAACAGACCTCCCGTGTAAGGGATTTTCACCGAGCAGACCAGCTCTGCAAGCAGTTTTTCTCTGCAAGCTTTATTGGGGCTACGGGGGGTTATTTCGCGGTGGGAACCGTTGGTGGTTTTAAAAATTATTTTGTTTAGACGAGGTACAACTTAAGATATCTTTTGGAACTATTCTGTGTTTGACGGTAGACGGTCATAATCACTACAAACAAAAGTGTTATTTCCTGTTGGTTTTGTCTCCATTACAATGCCAACATTGTTTAGGAATTGTAATTTCTGTCAAGGATCTTGCATTTGTAAAAAGAAAAAAGAAATAATCTTTTTTTAAATTTGAACAATAAATTGACCTAATTTTAAAATTTGAATAAATTGATGCAGCCAAATGAACTTTCTGAAAGAGTAATCCATTGATCACAGGAATACTCTTTGGAAAACACTGAAGTTTCTAGGAAACCTGTATTTCTATAGCTTTTGGAGTAAAATCAAGTATTTTTGATCAAATAATTTAAAATGAAATATTTGATAAACTGCCAACCCCTTTAAACTGCCAAAATTGCTCTGGACAAATGGTGGCGCCTTATTGGTGTTTGACTGTAATTGAATTTGCATAACAGATTTTTCACACAACATACTAGTCTGTTGGACAAATCAAGTCCATTTGTTGTGCACAGGTTGACTGCATTGGAATTTTCTCCTCCTATTTAATAGATGAGACTGAATTATGGTCTATCTATTAAGAGACTGGCATTTATTCACAACTCACTTATGACTCCCACTTTTCATTTTCTTTATTCTTACCTTTTCCCCCTTTTGGGAGTACTTCTTATATCCTTCTGGGAAAGTTAACGTGGAAAAAGAACATTTTACTTTGTCCTGATACGAAATTGAATTTATTCTTAAAAAGCGATTCTTTCTTCAGCTCTTAAATACATGGGTGCAAATGGTTTTTGGACTGAAAGAATTCTCAGAATTTGTCCCATTAACTCCGGGCACAACTGAGCAGCATTTTTTAAATACAAAAAACAGTAACTCACTCATTATCACACAAACTACTCTCCTTCCTCCAGATTATGGTAATTTTTTTTATAGATTTCTGAAGGGGAAGACCTTCATAGTACAGTGCATTTCTTCAAGGTGAAAATTGGATACCTGCAGTATCAATGCCTTATTTTCTAATAACATTGGAATCAAAGATTATGAAATGCTGTGGAACAAGATGATCTTGGACAGAATCATCAAAACAGGTTGCTTTTGAAGCCATTCAGTGGGTTTTTTCTGCAGTTTTTCGGAACTCTGGATTATACTTGGATCTTGATAAATTGAATTGCAGTTCTATGCTGATATAATGTCTGGTAGTATGTGGAAGCACAATTGGCTCCTCGCCTTTTCCAGTATACTGAAAATAATTACCAAACTTCAATGAAGTAAATTCAACTGGCGCACTGGACAAAACTTGCTGCAAATACTCCTGAAAAACATACATGCAGTTTATCAGTCTTTTGGATCAGAGAAAAAAACGTAACTCAAACAAAAATAATTTTGATCAATTCATTCTTTCTTGTGAATGATTCAACGTCAGTGAGCTTGAAAATGATAAACATGGCACTTGATTGTAACAGTTAAAATATTTGATTTGTGGAGAGAGCTTCATCAGCAAAATGTCACACAATTTCTGATATCTGAACTATACATGAAAATGTTCATCATTAATTAGTTGAAAGATGTTTTGCAAATGTCTTCACCCAATTTTTCTTTGCTGTTCAGATGTGGAAATAGGTAGAAAAAACCATCTCCCAGAGCCCTATAAAGATGTATTGAAGAAATCACAACTAACTTTAAAATGAAGAAGTGTAGTCAAAATATTGATTAAATTCTCAATGATTCCAACCAAACTAGAAAATGTGCTGTGGGAGTTTACTAACTACCATTAAAAGTTTAAGTTTCAAAGGGGTTGGTCTACAGGAAACCGGTTAAAAGGGTCGACTTTTAGGAGTTATATTTGAACAGTGTTGTGCAAAACTCCATGTCATATAGGTAAGTGAAAGGTTTGTCCATTCCAAAGTGAAAGGATGCTAACCTGTATTTTATTTCTCAGCTCACGTGATCCTCTGGATATAATGTTTCCCAACTTCTCGAACTGGGGACGTCGATGTTTTACGCAAGAACTTGAACGTGACCCAGTACCCGTCCTTCGGTCCTTTGTTCTGTTTAAGACGGTCGGAAGGAGAGACATACGAGACGTTCGTAGTTCAATGCTGTTGCTGGATTATTCCCAAGGCTTTTCCTAGGTAAATAAGGGCTTGCCACTGTCAACACTTTCTTTTCCCACATTACTGAAGCCCCTTATTGTTTTCTTCAACTATCACTATGCATAGGATGTTTCACAAATATGAAAATGACAACACCTGGGAGTTTTTCTTGGTCATTCATGAATATTTCCCCACCCACTAGGAATTGCATAACTTTAGTTGCTCAAAAGTTAGAGATAATTATTTTAAGCTTTGTGGAGAGTTTGTATTGTTCCAGATCATGAAGATTTTGGCAACATTTTCAAGTTAGTTATTCATGTTGTAAAGTGATGAAAAGCTTTCCTTTTTTTTACTCAGCATGGACAAAATTCAGTAAAAATCTTCCTTCTTGCTTTTTTTAAAGTTTGTGTGAGCTGAAAAAAAAATTAGAAAAACTGATGCAACTGTGGTGCTAATGGTGAGCATAGTATAGATAAGTACCATTTGGGTTCATCAAACTTAACTATCAAATGAATAAAAGATAATGTAATGTAGAAAAGGTAATTGCTGTATGTGATGTGATTATTCATCATGTATTACTCAAATTAAAAATGGTTAGACAATTAAAAAGGCATCTGTGTGACCTTTTCATCTTCATGTCCATCCACAGATCATTCATTTTTTCATTGATGAGAAATAACGGTACTTTCCTGTTATCTCAGTACCTCATCCAGACAAATTTTTAGGAAAAGTTCATAATCACAACAACCTACCAGAAACTGTGAATTTTATTTCTCCACATTCTGCTGAAACTGATTTTGGGAGGCAGTTAGGTAAAGTTAGGTTAGGTCGGGTTATGTTAGTTACAAATATCTTTTAATTAACATAACCTGACCTAACCTAACTTTACCTAACCGCCTCCCAAAATCAGTTTCAGCAGAAACCCAAAGAAAGCAGAAATTGATTTTCGGAGGTGGTTAGGTGAAGTTATAGGTTAGGTCAGGTTAAATTGGTTAGAGGGAAGGTACAGAGATAACAGGAAAGTATAGGTACTGTGATAACAGGAAAGTATAGGTACTGAGATAACAGGAAAGTATAGGTACTGAGATAACAGGAAAGTATAGGTACTGAGATAACAGGAAAGTACTGAAATAATTTACTGAAAGGGATCCAACAGTGTTTTTTCTTCTTCTTCATGAGACAGGCTGATTCAAGTCATTATTAAAAAAAACATTTCTCAACTGTATATCCATCTCTTATGGGACGCCAACATTTTTTTTTATATGGAAAAATTTCTAAAAATGATTCCATTTCGCTTTTGACCATTTTGATGGCTTAGATATGATTCAAACTTCAAAAAATCCTTTTTATTTCTCATCTTCATCCTAATGTTAAATTTAAAATGGGCTGAAATTTTGTCCATTCATGGGAAATATTTCTTCCGCTTTTGTTCCCCGTCATGAGTGACTGAGGCCAATTACAATCCCCCTCAGGGCAATTCCAGCTATATAGACTTTTGAGAAATCCCTGAGGGTACATATCATCCTGCACACACTTGGAATAACCCGCGAGGAAATTTCAAGTTCGTCGCCTTGGCCCACTGGCCAGGGAGATAATGAAAACGGCGGCGGCGGCGGTGGCGGCAAGAGCAGTAAAAATGAGGCGTCCTTCTCTCCCCCCCCCCCCCCCCCCCCCCCCCCCCCCCCCCTTTCTCTTCGCTAAGAGCAGTAAAAATGAGGCGTCCTTCTCTCCCCCCCCCCCCCCACACACACACCCACCCGCTGCTTTCTCTTCGCTAACCAAAGGCGGCATTCCCGTTTCCTGCGTGGCTGGGTTCGTGTGTGGTTGCGCAACCGGGGGCCAGACCAGCAGACAGGTATTACGTGATCCCTGTTGTGGGATACAAAAAATAAAACGCTGAACATTGACTAAGTGTAGTTTCTAGGCTTTGCGTTTCATTATATACTGTATATTGGATCTTACTTGTTATAAACAGGAAGGGATATCCATTTTAAGTCACAGAATTATTATTTTTTAAAGCAGTCAAAATAAATTTAATGGAGGATGAATTATATAAGTTTGACTATAATGTATAGACACAGGTGGAATCCTCTAAAACAAGTCTGTTTGCAAGGCTTTTCTCTGTGTGCCAAATTTGTTTGGTCCCATCATAGGGCTCTTTCTCCATGCCATAGGAGATCTTTGCAACACATTTTTTTCCCATTGCATTTTTTTTGGCAGACAGTCCACCTGTGTCTAGTATTGAACATTGACCAGGTGTACGTTCTAGACTTTGTTGTACAGGTGGTACCTTGCAATTTGACTCTGATCCATTGCCAAACTGCACAATATAGAATCTTGTTACAGACAAAAAAGGGAATCCACCACAGTACTCTGAAAAATCCTTTCTAAGTATAGTCAAAATTAATTTTATGGAGGATGAATTATAATTTTGACTACATGCAGGTGGAATACTCTGCAACAAATTTTTTTTCAAATATTCACACTGTATAACAAATTTTTGTGTGGTCCCATGAGGTTCTCTTCCTGTGTTATAGGGGTTCCCTAAGTAAAACACAATTTCACTCCACAATGTTTTTTATGGTCCCCTTTGAATGTTGTTTTATGAAGTCCACCTGTACACTGCATTGAAAAGTATCTAAGTGAAGGTTTTATGCTTGGTAATACAGCATATAGAATATTGTTACAAACAAGAAACAAAATCCATTAGGACCCAGAAAAATCTTTTCAGAGCATTTAACTTTTTTTCAATTGAGGATGAAGTATAATTTTGACTAGAGGTGGAATCTTCTATAAAAATTGTGTTTACAAAGATTTCCTCTATGCATAAAAATTGGTTGGTGTGGTCTCATGGGGCTGTCTCCCCATGCCATAGGAGCTCTCTATACAAGGAAATTCCCTCCACAATTATTTTAAAAGAAACAAATGTAGCAAAGCAATAACAACGCAGGTTGTGCCCTGCAATTCAACCCTAATCTTTTGCTGGGTAAGGGTTGAATTGTAAAGTTGTCAAATTTCAAGTCAATGTCCCAGAAATTTTGACCATCAAATTGCAGGATGGTGAAATTGCAGGACATTGCAAGGTACCACCTGAAGATGCAATGACATTTGCTTTATTGAATCTTATAGGGACCAAGATGATAGCTTCAGAAATGTTCCTTTATCAACTAATATTTTATCTTCAGTGCAGTTTTAATAAAATGGGATCTTATTGACATATAGTGCAAAATCATCATGAACAGGGCTGACCTCAGGAGGCAGCAATTTTAAATTTTTTATTCTGGAAGAAATGCATTACAGTACAAAATATGATGCACACCATTAAAAAAAAAGCTTGTTCAAGGGTAGTCATTCATGGCTAGTTTAAAAAAGCTATACTTTCAAATAGCGGGTGAAAAAAAGGTTTACAAGGTCATGCTTCCATTTCTACTTCATCTTGAATAAGGAAGATTCATATAAAGTATTAGACAAAGTAGTTGGGTTAAGTCAAGTTAGTTGAATCATCATAGATTATGTATCTGGAAGTTGAGCATGGAATTATCATTTGTTTTTGTTTTGTTTTTTATCAGAAAGTGAACAAACAATTTTGATATTGATCTTGGAATGTTAGTGAAAGCTTCTCTGCTTCAATCGGAAAATATAAATTTAAGGCAAAGGTTCTTTCAAGTGTGTTTCTGTGAGGATGATACAGTATTGGCCTCAAATTCATCATTCTTCAGAATTTATTGGGAAAATATTGTATTATGTAAAGCAGCTTTAAAAACAGACCACTTGTTTTTCACATTCAGAAATGGTCATCATGTTTTGCATAATGCAATTCCTGGAATAATTATATAGTTACTTTTTCCATTTTTAGAAATGGGATATCAATCAAGGTCTGAACTAATTTGTTCAAAGTAAATTTACTAAATTTTGAGTTCCTCCAGATCCAAAATTCCCATTGAGATTCTTTTCATGAAACACATGATTTATGAATTTTCAGTTTCATTCCAGAGCCCAAGTGTAAATCCATAAATCTGGTATTTTAATGCCACATATGTTTCCAAACAGCCCCATTATGAAACCTTCTGAAAATTACCTTTGTTTGATGATAAAGGAAATAGTATACTGGAGAACTCAAGGAACCAGAAGCAATTCTCAGAAATTGAATAACTTGCTTTACCTTGTAGTAATCACCCATGTCAAAGCACACGTTCTTAAATGACTTCCGGAGGTCAAGAGTTTCTCTATGATGCAAATTTATTTTATTTTTTTTTCTCAGGCGCAAGTGAGATTGCTTTTCAACCTTGCAAGATCAGGAAATGAGTTCCATGATCTTCATTTGAAGGTTATTTCCTTTCCCTTTCTGCGTTTTCTCTCTTTCATCAGTCATATATTTTCCCGTATTTTCTTGGTCTTGAAAAATAGCCTTCTTCAGACTATACACTGTTACAAAAGCAATTTGGCTGAGTTACTACAATATCTCTAAAATTCTGCTGGGAAATTTTTCTGAATTGCACATAAATTGGCTTTCTTCAGCTACCATATGCTTTTGATTATCACCATCATTTTTTTCATCATCACCATAGGGTTTTGAATAATTATTCAGCCAAAATTTGATACATAAATGAGGTGACCCATTGTCTAATTTTCTCTGGGGAACATTTTAAAATATTTAAATCATGTCATTGTTTGAAAGTGCCAGTTCATGGAGATGAGATTTTCCCCCTCTTGACAATTGTAAAATGTTCATTTTGCCATTGAGGAAGAAAAAAATACAAGTACAAAACATCAGAAGGGTATTTTATATATCTGTGTATCAGACCATTTGTGCATGGGTGAATTTAAAAGGAAGTTTTGTCTGTGCAATTATATCAGAAAATGTGGTACACAAGTCAATATTTTGTTAAGTTGTCAAGGCAGCAGGTATGGTTTTGTTCAGCAAGGCACTTCATTATCAGGCAGTGTACCACTGTATCATCCTTAATTATTGTTTCATTGTCACCATCCATGTATGATGTACCCAAACTGATACAAAAGGCGCGGAATTTGAAATAAAACACTGTAATCAGCTGTGGGGTTCAGCTGGGGATCTTGTTTTCAAGATCCCAAAGAAAAGGATAAAGTGTATTTTGGTTTTCAACCCCAATATAAGAAATCACACAAATTTGATAACACACAAATTCAACTGACTTTGATGAGATCTTGCATTAGACTGACTGTGGTGTAATCAAAATGGCGGCATCAATCTGTTGCAGGTTGAACATTCTGGAACATTCCTGTGAATTCCTGAAAGTAATCAAATTCTGTATTGCAGGTATTTATTGTACCCATGTACGGAGAACGGGCACGGTAGCATAACAATTTACAGTCAAACCCTGTTAAACTGCCAACATCTGTGCAGCAAGATTTTGGCAGTTTAATGAGGGTGGTGGTCTATTGAGGGTAGTGGTTCACTACAAAATTACTACAGGACAAAAAAAATTAAGAAAAAGATGATGGATATAAGAAGAATACTTTTACATTAATATATGACTTCTTGTGCATTTTTATTAGTGTTCTTGCTTAATTTTGGAGCAAATATTGCATCCATTTGTACCTGATTTTTCAGCAATTGCATTCTGTTCATATTTTAAAATTGTATTAATATATGACTTCTCGTGCATTTTTATTAGCGTTCTTGCTTAATTTTGGAGCAAATATTGCATCCATTTGTACCTGATTTTTCAGCAATTGCATTCTGTTCATATTTTAAAATTGAATCTCTCTTCAAATTGGCCGTTTAAAGGGGTTAAAAAAAACAAGGACAAGTGCCTATTTGATGCCAGAAAATTGTTGGTGGATGATGGTCTATTGAGGTTTCCCCATCCTTTTAACATTGGGGAGATTTGTTTGGGGTAAAAATATGGCAGGAGGTGAGGGTGGTGGTTTATTGGGGGGCAGTTTAATGGGGTTTGACTGTATTCCACCACATATGAGACCAGTGCTGTGCATTGGTTAATTCAAACAGAAAGTTGCCTGTCCAATAAAATTTGGGAGAATCAATTTCTTTCCAACCAGGTTGGTTTGTAGGTCAGAGAAAAGATGAGCCTGTTGCTTGCTTGCTTGCTGCTTTTTTGTGCTCAGGAGGGCACAGGGAAATAATGATAAGGAGAAGAAGGAAAAAAAAAAAAAGAAGGCTCCTGACGTGGGTTTCCCAAGTAATAACGAGACAGAAAATTGCGCAAGAAAAAGCCGCCTTGAAAAGGCTCATCCGCACCCAAGGGCGAGCAAGTTCCAGCATCCCGGGCCCACTTTTGTGCCGCAACACATGCCCGGTCCGGATTTGCCAAGTTCGCATCTGTGTGGGGCCACACAGAGGGAAAAACAGTCTGGCTTGTGAGTGTGTCCCCCCGGGATAGCCAGGAATGTTCCCCCTCTTCATAATTAAAATTGAAACCATCTTGAACATTTCATGGACATTGTTCCAAGAAAAAGTTATTATATACAGATGGACTCTCTACACTGAAATTTAAGGAACTAGGAAAAGCAAGTTTATCACAGACAAAATTTTATTGTAGAGAACCCGTACAAAAAATGTGGTTAGTACCAATTTATGGGACTGAATATGAATTCATTTTGCAGAGAAAATTATTGTAGATAAGATCATTGGAGAAAGAGTCCACCAGTATTTTATAGTGAATATCAGTGTGAGAACAGCAAACATTCTGGAACACAAATAAAAATAAAAAAAAATTTGTTCACAATGCTTTGACCAAGGTCCTGCTGTTGCTGCAGAGCTTTACAAACAATTGTGAGGAATTAAAAAGTGCTCTAAATGGTAAACTCTCATTACCTTTTGGATGGTAGAGGATTCCTGCCTGTCCTGCAGCAGTCAGGATTTTTTGGGAGGACGGGAATGTCAGTTTGATGAAAGGTAACTGAAATCTCCCCAGGTGGCCAAAGCCTGAGTCAAGAAAAATCTGCATGCAGAAAATTCCATTGTTTCAAGAAATCTCAAGTGTTTATCCTATGGTTGGAATGCATGAAAAAATGCCCCTTGGTGAGGAATTTTTTCATTATTGAGGCAAAATTTTCTGCAGGGTTATAAAAAACATATTTACTCTTTCCCAACTTGGGCATTGGTCCAAAATCAGATTTTTCAAATTTGCCAAGCTGAGGGTGACAAAATTTGGTAGAACCCAAGCGGGAAAAATGGTGCACACTTGGGATATGCATGCATGAAAGCGTTAGATTCGCAATCTACTTTGATGGGGTGTAAAGACGCAAAGGTACGTCAACCTGTCGAGGTGTTGGTAGCTTCCAAGATATTTATTTTTGAGCCGTGGACTGATGTTTTCTGGCCACTGGCCTCCGAAATTCTTTCTTAGCAATTGGTGGAANAACAGAAAGTTGCCTGTCCAATAAAATTTGGGAGAATCAATTTCTTTCCAACCAGGTTGGTTTGTAGGTCAGAGAAAAGATGAGCCTGTTGCTTGCTTGCTTGCTGCTTTTTTGTGCTCAGGAGGGCACAGGAAAATAATGATAAGGAGAAGAAGGAAGAAAAAAATAAGAAGGCTCCTGACGTGGGTTTCCCAAGTAATAACGAGACAGAAAATTGCGCAAGAAAAAGCCGCCTTGAAAAGGCTCATCCGCACCCAAGGGCGAGCAAGTTCCAGCATCCCGGGCCCACTTTTGTGCCGCAACACATGCCCGGTCCGGATTTGCCAAGTTCGCATCTGTGTGGGGCCACACAGAGGGAAAAACAGTCTGGCTTGTGAGTGTGTCCCCCCGGGATAGCCAGGAATGTCCCCCCTCTTCATCATTAAAACTAATGCTAAAAAAAAAAGATTATATACAGATGGACTTTCTACAATTAAATTTAAGGAACTAGGGAAACCAATTTTATCACAGACAGAATTTTGTTGTACAGAATCCCTACAAAACATGTGGTTAGTACCCAATTTATGGGACTGAATATGAATTTTTTTTGCAGAGAAAATTACTGTAGAGAATATCATTGGAGAAAGAGTCCACCAGTATTTTATAGTGAATATCAGTGTGAGAAAAGCCAACATTCTGGAACACAAATAAAAAAAAATATTTGTTCACAATGCTTTGACCAAGGTCCAGCTGTTGCTGCAGAGCTTTACAAACAATTGTGAGGAATTAAAAAGTGCTATAAATGGTAAACTCTCATTAACTTTTAGATGGTAGAGGATTCCTGCCTGTCCTGCAGCAGTCAGGATTTTTTGGGAGGAGGGGAATGTCAGTTTGATGAAAGGTAACAGAAATCTCCCCAGGTGGCCAAAGCCTAAGTCAAGAAAAATCTGCGTGCAGAAAATTCCATTGTTTCAAGAAATCTCAAGTGTTTATCCTATGGTTGGAATGCATGAAAAAATTTTCCTTGGTGAGGAATTTTTTCATTATTGAGGCAAAATTTTCTGCAGGGTTATAAAAAAAATTTTTACTCTTTCCCAACTTGGGCATTGGTCCAAAATCAGATTTTTTAAATTTGCCAAGCTGAGGGTGACAAAATTTGGTAGAACCCAAGTGGGAAAAATGGTGCACACTTGGGATATGCATGCATTTCCATACAGTGACCCTGCTGTGCACCTGAAGTGTACCAAAGTTCTTCTGCACATGCATATCCCCAATGTGCACCAATTGTGTGTTCACGCCACAATTACTCAGGGTCACATTTGTAAAAAATAAGTTACACCAAGGTTACAGCTGGTGCATTTGTGTGATACTCCTGTTATGTCATGTTTGTGCACCAAATGTAGCCCTGGAATGGTAGCAAAATTTCATCTACAGAGGTGCATGCTTGTAACCCTAGAATAGCCCATGTACACCAGTTTTGACCCCAATGTGCACCAGTTGTGGGGTCACACAAAGAATAGCTTGCGACTTACAAAGTATCCCAACTTGACAATTGGACCTAAAAAAATTTTTTTTACATAAAAATTGGTAAAAGGAAACTCTATACAGTTTTCCTGAACCACACAGACTTTGAAGATAATTCTTCTCTAGAAATATATTATTTTCATTGGTTTTGTGGAAACACAAATACAATGATTTAATCTGCTGTTTAGTGGCTTTTCAACATTCACTTTTTCAGACTCATTGCTCCTCATAATCAATATAAAAAATAGCGAAGATTTGCTTCACTCCACCGAATTAAAAAATAAATGATCCAGAGCGGACAGCTTAGACATTCGGACAGATCATCACAGGTCACACCTGAACAGAAACGACTATCCAACGGTTGCCTCATTGCCTTCCTCGCAACGTTCCTTCTTCACATATCCTTCACTCAAGGAAGGTTAAATAAAAAAAAAAAAACCTGCAATTAAATTGAAGAACTCAATTAAATTATGACAGCTACACAGTGGCAATTATTAACCTAATCAAAGAAACAAAAGACGCAGAATTATGATTTGAAGAGGATGATATATTTTTCTTGATGCATGCGCAGAAACAGTTATCAGAAACAGGAAAAAAACACATCTCAAGCACCTTCATTTTCAAATCCATGATAAGATTAAATTTAAAATGCCAACGTGCTCTAAAACCAAACTTCTCAATACTCATGATAATCAAAGTACATAAACTCCGCAAAACAATTTTCTGTGCCAGAGCTATTTTATAGAAATCAAGAGCAGAGTTGGAAGGATTTATTCTATTTTATTTATAAAAGAAATGATTTGATTTTTTTTCAAGTGTACCATCATACTTGAAAAAGACATGTTTTTCTTTATATGCGTAGAAAAAATTATCAAAGGTAGGAAATTATCTCAAGCACCTTCATTTTCAGATCCATGATAAGATTTAATCTGAACTGTCACTTGCTTTAAAATAAAACTGTCCAATGCAGAATAAATTCCATAAAATCTCCCCAAAATTGTTTTCGTATCAGAGCTAATTTATATAGGAATAAAAATCAGAGTGAGAATGACGATTTATTCCTGTTTTTGTCAAACAAACCTATAATTTTTTTTTCAAGTGCACCGTATTGCTATAAATATATTTTTCTTGATACGCAGAACAAAATTACAAGAACTTGGAAAATATCTCAAACCACTTCCTTTTCACATCCACGATAAGATTTATTTTGAAAAATCACTGCTTTAAAATAAAATTGATTAATTGACGGCAAAATAAATTTCATAAATAACTCTGAACAGAAATCTT
>CAJPEX010001465.1:0-34400 GCA_905338405.1 Notodromas monacha | reverse complement strand
CATGCATTTCCATACAGTGACCCTGCTGTGCACCTGAAGTGTACCAAAGTTCTTCTGCACATGCATATCCCCAATGTGCACCAATTGTGTGTTCACGCCACAATTACTCAGGGTCACATTTGTAAAAAATAAGTTACACCAAGGTTACAGCTGGTGCATTTGTGTGATACTCCTGTTATGTCATGTTTGTGCACCAAATGTAGCCCTGGAATGGTAGCAAAATTTCATCTACAGAGGTGCATGCTTGTAACCCTAGAATAGCCCATGTACACCAGTTTTGACCCCAATGTGCACCAGTTGTGGGGTCACACAAAGAATAGCTTGCGACTTACAAAGTATCCCAACTTGACAATTGGACCTAAAAAAATTTTTTTACATAAAAATTGGTAAAAGGAAACTCTATACAGTTTTCCTGAACCACACAGACTTTGAATATAATTCCTCTCTAGAAATATATTTTTTTCATTGGTTTTGTGGAAACACAAATCCAATGATTTAATCTGCTGTTTAGTGGCTTTTCAACATTCACTTCTTCAGACTCATTGCTCCCCATAATCAATATAAAAAATAGCGAAGATTTGCTTCACTCCACCGAATTAAAAAATAAATGATCCAGAGCGGACAGCTTAGACATTCGGACAGATCATCATAGGTCACACCTGAACAGAAACGACTATCCAACGGTTGCCTCATTGCCTTCCTCGCAACGTTCCTTCTTCACATATCCTTCACTCAAGGAAGGTTAAATAAAAAAAACCTGCAATTAAATTGAAGAACTCAATTAAATTATGACAGCTACACAGCAGTGGCAATTATTAACCTAATCAAAGAAACAAAAGACGCAGAATTATGATTTGAAGAGGATGATATATTTTTCTTGATGCATGCGCAGAAACAGTTATCAGAAACAGGAAAAAAACACATCTCAAGCACCTTCATTTTCAAATCCATGATAAGATTAAATTTAAAATGCCAACGTGCTCTAAAACCAAACTTCTCAATACACATGATAATCAAAGTACATAAACTCCGCAAAACAATTTTCTGTGCCAGAGCTATTTTATAGAAATCAAGAGCAGAGTTGGAAGGATTTATTCTATTTTATTTATAAAAGAAATGATTTGATTTTTTTTCAAGTGTACCATCATACTTGAAAAAGACATGTTTTTCTTTATATGCGTAGAAAAAATTATCAAAGGTAGGAAATTATCTCAAGCACCTTCTTTTTCAGATCCATGATAAGATTTAATCTGAACTATCACTTGCTTAAAAATAAAACTGTCCTTTGCAGAATAAATTTTATAAAATCTCCCCAAAATTGTTTTCGTATCAGAGCTAATTTATATAGGAATAAAAATCAGAGTGAGAATGACGATTTATTCCTGTTTTTGTCAAACAAACCTATAACTTTTTTTTCAAGTGCACCGTATTGTTATAAATATATTTTTCTTGATACGCAGAACAAAATTACAAGAACTTGGAAAATATCTCAAACCACTTCCTTTTCACATCCACGATAAGATTTATTTTGAAAAATCACTGCTTTAAAATAAAATTGATTAATTGACGGCAAAATAAATTTCATAAATAACTCTGAACAGAAATCTTTGTGTCGGAGATTTTTTACAGGGAAAAAAACCGCATTTAAAATTGTTTATTTTATTTTATTCGTCGAAGAAAATTCTGAACATTTTTGCGAAAAAACTATATTTTTAAAAATATGATAAAATAAAATTTTAAAGCAGTGAAAAAGAAAAGTTCTGAACGCTGGGAATTCCGCGGCTCGCCGCGTCTCGGAAGAGTTTGGTTTACAAATTTGCAAACAGCACTCATTTATGTATTCGTTTCATTTTCAAGGAGTTAAAACGGAATGGGACTCAATGGAAAAGAGCTTCGAAAATAAAGACGACAGGAATTTATAAAAAAAAAAGAAAGGGAGAGGAAAAAAAAAAAGCGCGCCACACGCGTTGGGTTATTGCGCACTCCATTCAAGACCGTAACCTCGACAGTCTTCATTGCCAGTTTCGCTGCAGACCCGGGAACACCTACACATTTCAATCAGTGTAGTTTGAAATCATGTTCTATATTTATTTGGATTTTGAATTGAAAGATATGAGTGCGATATAGTGCTGAGGAAAATTAGAACACGTTTTTTTTTGTTTTTAGAAATATTCCGTGTGATTGCTGTTCTGCTGCGACCGGCGAAGAGAGTTTAATTTTTTTTTTGCTTTTTTCAATTTCGGAGGAGGAAATCATTTGGAAAAAAAACGCGAAAATCAAGTTAGTTTTTTAGTGTGATTCAATAGAATGATTTTTACGCTTTATTTATTGACCCACATCGAACTCCCTGCCATCGTTTTTCGGGGGAATATGTATTTTGTAAAACGCAAAAGCCTGATTATTTCTTCAGAATCAGATTCATCAGAATAATTTTTACATTTTATTTGGCATATTTGAAATCTTCTTTTGAATGATGAAGTATATTTTGTTTGAAATCATGTTCGATTATTCCGATGTTGAGTTGAAATATGAGTGCAAAATTGTGCTGAGAAAAATTGAAATTAAAATAAAACCCGATTTATCGCAGTTCTAAACTGGCGAAAAGAATCTAAATTTCTGTCTTTTATTTCAGGGGGATGAATTTTGTANGCGAAGAGAGTTTAATTTTTTTTTGCTTTTTTCAATTTCGGAGGAGGAAATCATTTGGAAAAAAAACGCGAAAGTCAAATTAGTTTTTCAGTGTGATTCAAGTTGATTCAACAGAATAATTTTTAAATTTTACGATGGCATACATCGAACTCACCGCCTTTTATCGGGGGATTATATTTTGTAAAACACAAAAGCCTAATTATTTCTTCAGCTTCAGAATCAGATTCATCAGAATAATTTTTACATTTTATTCGGCATATTTGAAATCTTCTTTTGAATGATGAAGTATGTTTGGTTTGAAATCATGTTCTATTAATCGGATATTGACTTGAAATATGAGTGCAAAATTGTGCTGAGAAAAATTGAAATTAAAATAAAACCCGATTTATCGCAGTTCTAAACTGGCGAAAAGAATCTAAATTTCTGTCTTTTATTTCAGGGGGATGAATTTTGTAAAACGCAAAAGCCAAATCATTTTTCTGTGTGATCCAACAGAAAAAATGTTACATTTTATTTGGCACAATCTCCGCAAAGTTCTTTAGGGTCTGATTAAAAAAGTGTTCAGAACGCATAATTCTAATTGTTTTCTCAGCTGAATTTTTTTGAATGAAAATTTTGAGCAGAATTCATTAAATAAATTTCTCATCCGCCATTTTTTTGCAGTATTGTATGCTTATATAGCTTCAGTCAGAATAAGAACGACAGAAATATTTTACAGAATGTTTTTCAATAATGGATTAAATTAGTTTTCGTCAATGCATAGATTTTTATTAGCTTCAGTTTTTTTAAATGAGTTTTTTGTCATTTTGGACAATTATTCGGGAAATGTGCTTTGTGAACTTCTGAGTTTCAATTTTATATGCAAAATTCTTCTTTGCAAAATTTAGAGACATGGCAATTTTTTCTGCGATTTCTGGAAATTCGCACCTTTCGCCTTTTTTGTTGAAAATCTTGTAATTTTTTACCCTTATTTCTTTCTCGAAATTTTCTCGCCAATTCAAACTTATAATTCGATGCTCAATTTAATTTAATTGTGAATTTCCAGCATAAAGTCCACAAAATATTGCTTCCATTCAATTTTCAAAGCGTTTTTTCTGAGAGACTCTGATTTATTTTTCTAAAATGAAACGTGAGAAAATAAATATAATAAGCTGGTGTTTGGAAAAAAAACTGTGAAATCATGCAGTACTTTTCTGAACACCAACAAAAGAGTCCACAATATCGTCCACTTCCGAAAGTGGGCCAAGTTGCAAAATGTCAACCTCGGTGCAAGTTTTCCGTGTCATTGATGTTGATATTGAGCAATTGACCGCTGTTTGAATAGCTGCAGCAATTCTCAACTTGAACCCGAGAAAGGTGACCTGGCCACTAATTTCATAAGAGAAAGGTTCCCGGTTTTATTGAACTTGGCCTTCTCTCCAAGAAGTACTTTATTCAGTACTTTGGTGAGTGCAGGCAATTATTCGTCATCGTATTTTGTTCAAGTCGGTGACTTTTAATGATGGGTTGACCCCTGAAAATTTAGCACGCTCATCAAATTGAACATTTGGAAAACATCTTGATGTTTTAATGATAATTCTTACTACAGTATCAGGACAGGATGAAAAATGTCCAGATTACTGGATTTCTTTGCCATTTTATGATGGGAAATGATTTTTTGCAGGACAATCAATAATTTTTCTCATAATACTGTTAGTGATGTAACTTTAAAATTAAAATTTTGCTTGAAAGGAACAAAAATAAGATCTAAATTTTCTTTTAAAAATTGAATAAGAAAAACAAGCAAAATGATTGTCAAATGGATGAAGAATAAGGATATTTTATCTAGTCAACCCCCGCGCAACAGACCTCCCACGCAATGGATTTTTGCAAAAGAGACTGCCTCTAGAGGCGGTTTTCCCTCCTGCTCAAAAGACTAAATCCACCTAACAGACTTCTGATGGTTTAAAATTAATGGTACAAAGTAAATAGTATGATAGATTAAGCAGCAAAGAGTGTCTTATCCCTTTGAAATTTGTAGAAATCCACCCCTGAATTCCTTCATTCAATCATAAATTATTAGATCTTCAAGAAATTATAAGAGTTCTCCAATAAGTAAGAAACCATTATTCAGTTGAACCTCTGTAAGTCAAACCTCACTAAGTCAAATACCGCATTTACTCAAGTACCACACACCCTCAAGTAAGGCGCGCACAGGGGTTTTTCAGTTGGAAATTTTGCTAGTATCCCCAAGTAAGATGCGCACCCCAATTTTTAGTGAATCTAAAACAACAAAATTTTGAAAATAGAAACAAAAATCAACTTTAGACATGAATTGAACAACAATCTGATCACTAATTTTATACTTTTTCAGTACAAACAAGTTTTCTTGTTACATTTTTTCTAAATGTCTCCATTAATACATAGCTTCCTAAAACTTCTTTAAAAGTTTGTACCCAGCACTTATGACACACACCCCTTTTTTTCTTCTGAAATTTGAGAAAAAAGGTGTGTGTGGTGCTTGAGTAAATACGGTACCTCCCTAGCTCAATTTTTTTCAAGTCCCTGTCTGAATTCTATCAGAAACGTAATGCATTAAAAACCTCTTTAACTCAAAGTCTTTTTCCCCAAGCCTCTGTAAGTTGAATTTTCCAAGGCCTTTTGGTTACTATTTCTTTGAAATATGAAAGAGAAAAATGAATGAAGCAATGATTTCATGCATTTTGAAAGGAAGTGAAAGACTATAATTCAGCTAATGAACCCCTGTGACCAAGTTCAGCAAGCTGAACACTCATTAAGAAGCAAGTTTAGGCCCAGAATATGCTCATTTAGAATTTGCTGCAATTGTTTATTCTGCTGCTTGAGTGCGACTCATGTGATTGCCAAAAACCAAAGCCTATTGGCTCACCAAAAAAACAACATTAAAAATGGTAAATAGCCCACCTCATCCACCACCACCACCACCACCAACAGAGAGCTGGGGTATATGAAGTATGAGAGAGTGCTTTGATGAATGTTGAGTGGCAATTAAGGTTGGGGCTGGGATCCGATAACGGTCCAGCAAGCTGCTGCTGGTTTATTTTATTTTTTATTTTTTTGCCTGGGGGTTGCGACACATTCTTGCTGTGGCTCAGACGGTGCGGAACGGGCGCGGAAGTTGAGCAATTATTATTATTTTTGTTCCCTTTTTTTATATTCCTCTTGCGTGGTGTTGGTGGTGGTGGTGGTCCTGGGTTTCTGGGCAACAGGTATTTTTATTCTGGGGGTGGCGGAATTTTTTTTTTAATTGCCGGCATTTTGGGGTTCTTTAAAGGGTTCTTATTCCCCTTAAAAATAATTAGGCTCCCAAAATTGCTTCCATGCCCCAAAAGCAAATCTGAATCTGTCACATGAGCCCCTGGCTCCATAAGTTGAGCAAGCTGTAAACTCATTAACCCTTGGACAACAAAGGGTTCCTGGCTGTCCTGAAGCAAAGTTGGGAATTTTTTGGGAGGAGGGGGGTTTCAGTTTGACCAAAGGTCACTGAAATGTCCCCAGGTTGCCAACGTCTAAGTCAGGAAAAATCTGGGTGCATGCAAAAAATCCCATTGTCTCAAGAATCCTCAATTTTAATCCTATGCTGGGAATGCATGAAAAAATGCCACCCAGGGAGAATTTTTTTTAGCCAAAATTCTCTGCAGGATTATACAAAAATACTGGACCTTTTTTCCTGACTTGAGCATTGGTTCCAAAATCATATTTTTTTTCTGCACTCTCGGGGACACAATTTTGCAAAACTATCCTGACTTTGCTGCACAAGGGTTAACAAGCAACTTTTGGCCCAGGATATCCTCATTTACAATTTCTCACAGTAATTGAACTTCTCCACTCTACAAAAATGTTTGTTTCCTTAACCTGGACCTGCCAAAATTAAAACCTCTCTAAGTTGAAACCTCCTAAGTCAATCTTTTTTCTTGGCCCTGGAAATTCAACTTGGAGAGGTTTGACTGCATCAGTAAATAAATAAATAAATACTCATTTAATCAAAATGCAGCCAGAGACAATGAACAAAAAATCAAGCCAATTTGAATTTCCCAAAAAAAAAATTTTTAATGTAGATCAAAAATGTTTGGCCATCCTTTCTTTTAATACTGGATTCAAGATTTCAATAAGTAAGTTCTAACATTTTATTTCCAGATTGGGTGCAAAAATATCGGATATTCAAAAAAATGAAGCATTTTAACCAAAAATATTCCAAGGCTATACTTTGCTCACCATTTCCTGGAGATGAGAAACCAGGAAAAGAAGCTGTTATATATGCGGAAGTATGAGATTTATTCATTTGTGGCCGGGATTTCACAATTCACGCACACTTTTCTCAAGCAAGAAGAGCTGTCAAAGTATAATCATCACTGCTGGTTAAACATGCAAACATTGTTTAATTAAAAAAGAAAAGTGCGCTGTGTCACCATATGGGCACAAGGGCTTGATGACACAGGAAACACATTGAGGTACAATAATAATAATAATGTTCACTTGGATGATATTTCAAATAGAGGATGTCTGACTTCAAATTTCATCCGCTACTTTTTTCTTCAATAAAAGAAAAAATGTTTTATGATTTAGTACAGATTCTACTGAAAATTTATTCCACTTCATTTCCATATTATTCTTGCAAAGAAACAATGAATTGAAATTCAAACAAAATAAATCAGGTGTTGATTTGAATTAAAAAGAGCATTTTGGTGTCTGTGGAAGGAATGCAAATGGTAAATTGCAATTTGACCATAATCCATTGCTGGGCTGGCGTCAAATTCTGAAGCAGTCAAATTGCAATAAGACACTCAATTAAAATTAAGAAATATGTGCACAAAGATGCAAAAAAAGTGGCCAAACCAGGTCAAATTCTCTGCAAGCCAACTTCCCTGCAAATTTGACCATCAAATTGAAGGATACTCAACTTTTTGAATGAATGAATGAACAGAACACTTTATTTGCCACTTTTCAGTGTTCACAAGGCACAGCCAAGACTCCTGCATCCAAACCCCCTCCCCCCCCAACCCAACTCCCCCCAAAGACATTCAATCACTTCAAAGTAATTGACCGCTGTTTGAATAGCTGCAGCAATTCTCAACTTGAACCCGAGAAAGGTGACCTGGCCACTAATTTCATAAGAGAAAGGTTCCCGGTTTTATTGAACTTGGCCTTCTCTCCAAGAAGTACTCTATTCAGTACTTTGGTGAGTGCAGGCAATTATTCGTCATCGTATTTTGTTCAAGTCGGTGACTTTTAATGATGGGTTGACCCCTGAAAATTTAGCATGCTTATTAAATTGAAAATTTGGAAAACATCTTGATGTTTTAATGATAATTCTTACTACAGTATCAGGACAGGATGAAAAATTTCCAGATTACTGGATTTCTTTGCCATTTTATGATGGGAAATGATTTTTTGCAGGACAATCAATAATTTTTCTCATAATACTGTTAGTGATGTAACCTTAAAATTAAAATTTTGCTTGAAAGGAACAAAAATAAGATCTAAATTTTCTTTTTAAAATTGAATAAGAAAAACAAGCAAAATGATTGTCAAATGGATGAAGAATAAGGATATTTTATCTAGTCAACCCCCGCGCAACAGACCTCCCATGCAATGGATTTTTGCACAAAACAGACTGCCTCATCTAGAGGCAGTTTTCCCTTCTACTCAACAGACTAAATCCACCTAACAGACTTCTGATGGTTTAAAATTAATGGTACAAAGTAAAAATATTATGAGAAATTGAGCAGCAAAGCGTGTCTTATCCCTTTGAAATTTGTAGAAATCCACCCCTGAATTCCTTCATTCAATCATAAATTATTAGATCTTCAAGAAATTATAAGAGTTCTCCAATAAGCAAGAAACCATTATTCAGTTGAACCTCTGTAAGTCAAACCTCACTAAGTCAAATACCGCATTTACTCAAGTACCACACACCCTCAAGTAAGGCACGCACAGGGGTTTTTCAGTTGGAAATTTTTCTAAAATTGTATCCCCAAGTAAGATGCGCACCCCAATTTTTAGTGAATCTAAAACAACAAAATTTTGAAAATAGAAACAAAAAATCAACTTTAGACATGAATTGAACAACAATCTGATCACTAATTTTATACTTTTTCAGTACAAACAAGTTTTCTTGTTACATTTTTTCTAAATGTCTCCATTAATACATAGCTTCCTAAAACTTCTTTAAAAGTTTGTACCCAGCACTTATGACACACACCCCTTTTTTTCTTCTGAAATTTGAGAAAAAAGGTGTGTGTGGTGCTTGAGTAAATACAGTACCTCCCTAGCTCAATTTTTTTCAAGTCCCTGTCTGAATTCTATCAGAAACATAATGCATTAAAAACCTCTTTAACTCAAAGTCTTTTTCCCCAAGCCTCTGTAAGTTGAATTTTTCAAGGCCTTTTGGTTACTATTTCTTTGAAATATGAAAGAGAAAAATGAATGAAGCAATGATTTCATGCATTTTGAAAGGAAGCAAAAGACCATAATTCAGCTAATGAACCCCTGTGACCAAGTTCAGCAAGCTGTACACTCATTAAGAAGCAAGTTTAGGCCCAGAATATGCTCATTTAGAATTTGCTGCAATTGTTTATTCTGCTGCTTGAGTGTGACTCATGTGATTGCCAAAAACCAAAGCCTATTGGCACACAAAAAAATATAACATAAAAAAAAAGTTAAATAGCCCACCACCACCAACAGAGAGCTGGGGTATATGAAGTATGAGAGAGTGCTTTGATGAATGTTGAGTGGCAATTAAGGTTGGGGCTGGGATCCGATAACGGTCCAGCAAGCTGCTGCTGGTTTATTTTATTTTTATTTTTTTTTTTGCCTGGGGGTTGCGACACATTCTTGCTGTGGCTCAGACGGTGCGGAACGGGCGCGGAAGTTGAGCAATTATTATTATTTTTGTTCCCTTTTTTATATTCCTCTTGCGTGGTGTTGGTGGTGGTGGTGGTGGTCCTGGGTTTCTGGGTAACTGGTATTTTTATTCTGGGGGTGGCGGAATTTTTTTTTTAATTGCCGGAATTTTGGGGTTCTTTAAAGGGTTCTCATTCCCCTTGAAAAGAATCAGGCTCCCAAAATTGTTTCCATGCCCCAAAAGCAAATCTGAATCTGTCACATGAGCCCCTGGTTCCAAGTTGAGCAAGCTGTAAACTAATTAACCTTTTGGACAGCAAGGGGTTCCTGGCTGTCCTGAAGCAAAGTTGGGAATTTTTTGGGAGGAGGGGGATTTCAGTTTGACCAAAGGTCACTGAAATGTCCCCAGGTTGCCAACGTCTAAGTCAGGAAAAATCTGGGTGCATGCAAAAAATCCCATTGTCTCAAGAATCCTCAATTTTAATCCTATGCTGGGAATGCATGAAAAAATGCCACCCAGGGAGAATTTTTTTTAGCCAAAATTATCTGCAGGATTATACAAAAATACTGGACCTTTTTTCCTGACTTGAGCATTGGTTCCAAAATCATATTTTTTTTCTGCACTCTTGGGGACACAATTTTGCAAAACTATCCTGACTTTGCTGCACAAGGGTTAACAAGCAACTTTTGGCCCAGGATATCCTCATTTACAATTTCCCACAGTAATTGAATGTCTCCACTCAGCAAACATTTTTGTTTCCTTAATTTGGAACTGCCAAAATTGAAACCTCTCTAAGTTGAAACCTCCCTAAGTCAATCTTTTTTTTGTCCCTAAAAATTCAACTTGGAGAGTTTTGACGGCATCAGTAAATAAATAAATAAATACTTATTCAATCAAAATGTATCCAGACTCCAGAGACAATGAAAAAAAATCAAGCTAATTTGAATTTCTCAAAAAGAGAATTTAAAAAATGAAGATCAAAAATTGTTTGCCATCCTTTTTTAATACTGGATTCAAGATTTCAATAATTAAGTTCTAACATTTTATTTCCAGATTAGGTGCAAAAATATCGGATATTCAAAAAAATGAAGCATTTTAACGAAAAATATTCCAAGGCTATACTTTGCTCACCATTTCCTGGAGATGAGAAACCAGGAAAAGAAGCTGTTTTATATGCGGAAGTATGAGATTTATTCATTTGTGGCCGGGATTTCACAATTCACGCACACTTTTCTCAAGCAAGAAGAGCTTTCAAAGTATAATCATCGCTGCTGGTTAAACATGCAAACATTGTTTAATTAAAAAAGAAAAGTGCGCTGTGTCACCATATGGGCACAAGGGCTTGATGACACAGGAAACACATTGAGGTACAATATTTATAATAATGGTCACTTTATAATTCAAATAGAGGATGTCTGACTTCAAATTTCATCCACTACTTTTATCTTCAATAAAAGAAAAAATGTTTTATGATATAGTACAGATTCTATTGAAAATGTATTCCACTTCATTTCCATATTATTCTTGCAAAGAAATGATGAATTGAAATTCAAACAAAATAAATCAGGTGTTGATTTGAATTAATAAGAGCATTTTGGTGTCTGTGAAAGGAATGCAAATGGTACATTGCAATTTGACCATAATCCATTGCTGGACTGGGGTCAAATTGTGGAGCAGTCAAGGCACTCAGTAAAATTAAGAAATATGTGCACAAAGATGCAAAAAGTGGCCAAACTATAGGTCAAATTCTCTGCAAGCCAACTTCCCTGCAAATTTGACCATCAAATTGAAGGATACTCAACTTTTTGAATGAATGAATGAACAGAACACTTTATTTGCCGCTTTTCAGTGTTCACAAGGCGCAACCAAGACTCCTGCATCCTAACCCCCTCCCCACCCAACCCAACTCCCCCCAAAGACATTCAATCACTTGAAAGCATGAAACAAAGCACAAACCCATGACAAAAACAAAAGAGAACACACTCCACAAAATAAAATTGGACAAAAGACACGTATGTTGGACACGTATGCTCAACTTGTTGGAGGTCAAATTGTTGGGTACCACTTGTGCATGCTTCCATCAAGTAAAGATAAGTCCAAATATGTCTCAAGGAATGATCAAGACCAAAAAGAATGAATCCAATCTTGATACAAAAATACACAAAAATCACTGATTGCAAAAATTCATGTGGGACTTGAAACACATAACATTTTCTTTGCCACAAAAGAAATGTGGCATACAATCTGACCAGGCATAAATTCAAATGAGTTTCAGGAATTCTTCACTAAAATTAAACTAAGTATTGAGATTTTTAAAACTTGAATTGTTGCTAAATTTTTCAAGACTTAAACCATCACATACAGGAATTGAAAATACTCCTCAATATGCTTCTGTTTTTTTTTTTTTTTTTTTTACTGCCAGAGTGGCAGCCACCAACTGTTTTATTTAGGCTGACCGCGATTATTCTTTCCTGCTTGATGTTTTTATTTATTTATTTTTTTACAAATTTGAATGACATGAATGCTTTCTTTTTCGTTTTCCCCTCATATATATGGGGGAATTCTTTGTTCAACTTGCCGAGTCATGAGTTTTGCTTTAGAAGCATTTCGAGACCATTGATCCAGCGTGAAAACGTGGAAAACAAAAAAGTTTCGAAAGATTGGTGGTTGTTTGAGCCTAAATGGAGATTACAAAAACTGATTTAATGATTCCGTGAAACGATTAATCCGATGCTTTCTTTTTAAGCATTACGAAATCGTGGAGGGTGTTGAATTTTTCAACGCCTGGAGTGAGTTTCATGCTTTCCAAAAATTAGTTTTTTTTTTGACAAAAATATTTACAATATATAAAGCAGGGTAAAAAAATGGCTATTTTCCCCGGGTTCAAGTACCTGGTTTGTTTTTGTGTGCATGAAAATAATATATAGAAAGTGCAAAAATATTTTAATATGGGGGGTGTAATTTTACTTAGTTGAACCTTGAATTATCTGTCACAGCTAATTTCACTATAAAAATTTTAATGATACTCTTTTTACATGGATTAAAGTTAGAAAACTAATGCATGAGGTTGTAATACAGCAGTAGTTTGGAAACAGGTGAGTTTTAATGAATTAGTTTAGTTGTGTGCAATTTTATTACGCAATACTGCACGTCAATTTTATTTGGTCTAATTTATTCAAGGAAGTATAGGAGCTTTATTTATGTTTTTTATAACTCATCTTCTGTTGATTAATGTTTTTGCACCTGCTGTACTATAGGAAGAAATATAACGTGGTTTGCCCTTTGCAAAGCTTGTTTTTAAATGCTTGCTTATTTGTTTTTTTTTATGAATTTGATTCTGTGATTATATTTTCTAATCAATAAGAAAATTTGGAGCATTGAATGGTGTATCTCTGTATACTGTACATTGAAATGTTGGCATCTACAAAAATAACATTCAAATCACAAAGAGAGAAGGAAGTCCCCTTATGCAATAGGTAATTTTTTAATTAGCTGCATGATTGGAGAAATGACAAAGAATTTTTGGTACTTTCCTGTTATCTCAGTACCTACTTTCCTGTTATCTCAGTACTTACTTTCCTGTTATCTTTGTACCTTCCCTCTGACCAATTTAACCTGACCTAACCTAACTTCACCTAACCACCTCCCAAAATCAGTTTCTGCTTTCTTTGGGTTTTGGCTGAAACTGATTTTGGGAGGCAGTTAGGTAAAGTAAGGTTAGGTCAGGTTATGTTAATTAAAAGATATTTGTAACTGACATAACCTGACCTAACCTAACTTTACCTAACCGCCTCCCAAAATCAGTTTCAGCAGAATGTGGAAAAATNTTTTTTTTTTTTTTTTTTTACTGCCAGAGTGGCAGCCACCAACTGTTTTATTTAGGCTGACCGCGATTATTCTTTCCTGCTTGATGTTTTTATTTATTTATTTTTTTTACAAATTTGAATGACATGAATGCTTTCTTTTTCGTTTTCCCCTCATATATGGGGGAATTCTTTGTTCAACTTGCCGAGTCATGAGTTTTGCTTTAGAAGCATTTCGAGACCATTGATCCAGCGTGAAAACGTGGAAAACAAAAAAGTTTCGAAAGATTGGTGGTTGTTTGAGCTTAAATGGAGATTACAAAAACTGATTTAATGATTCCGTGAAACGGTTAATCCGATGCTTTCCTTTTAAGCATTACGAAATCGTGTAGTGGGTGTTGAATTTTTCAACGCCTGGAGTGAGTTTCATGCTTTCCAACAATTAGTTTTTTTTTTGGACGAAAATATTTACAATATATATGGCAGGGTAAAAAAATGGCTGTTTTCCCCGGGATCAAGTGCCTGGTTTGTTTTTGTGTGCATGAAAATAATATATAGAAAGTGCAAAAATGTTTAATATGTGGGGTGTAATTTTGCTTAGTTGAACCTTGAATTATCTGTCACAGCTAATTTCACTATAAAAATTTTAATGATACTCTTTTTACATGGATTAAAGTTAGAAAACTAATGCATGAGGTTGTAATACAGCAGTAGTTTGGAAACAGGTGAGTTTTAATGAATTAGTTTAGTTGTGTGCAATTTTATTACGCAATACTGTACGTTGATTTTATTTGGTCTAATTTATCCAAGGAAGTATAGGAGCTTTATTCATGTTTTTTATAACTCATCTTCTGTTGATTAATGTTTTTGCACCTGCTGTACTATAGGAAGAAATATAACGTGGTTTGCCCTTTGCAAAGCTTGTTTTTAAATGCTTGCTTATTTGTTTTTTTTTATGAATTTGATTCTGTGATTATATTTTCTAATCAATAAGAACATTTGGAGCATTGAATGGTGTATCTCTGTATACTGTACATTGAAATGTTGGCATCTACAAAAATAACATTCAAATCACAAAGAGAGAAGGAAGTCCCCTTATGCAATAGGTAATTTTTTAATTAGCTGCATGATTGGAGAAATGACAAAGAATTTTTGGTACTTTCCTGTTATCTCAGTACCTACTTTCCTGTTATCTCAGTACTTACTTTCCTGTTATCTTTGTACCTTCCCTCTGACCAATTTAACCTGACCTAACCCAACTTCACCTAACCACCTCCCAAAATCAGTTTCTGCTTTCTTTGGGTTTTGGCTGAAACTGATTTTGGGAGGCAGTTAGGTAAAGTAAGGTTAGGTCAGGTTATGTTAATTAAAAGATATTTGTAACTGACATAACCTGACCTAACCTAACTTTACCTAACCGCCTCCCAAAATCAGTTTCAGCAGAATGTGGAAAAATAAAATTCACAGTTTCTGGTAGGTTGTTGTGATTATGAACTTGTCCTAAAGATTTGTCTGGATGGTAGTGCAGTCTAGGAATGAGGTACTGAGATAACAGGAAAGTACCACATTTTTTTTTGCATAAATATTATGGTTTGAAATATTTGTTTCTGGCAATCAAGCAGAAAAAAGTCAATTTTGTGAAATGCATTTCCATTTTATCATGCAATGTCCTCATGTCAAGTCAGTGTCTGTATGTCCCCATGTCCAATTGCCCTCATGGCCAGGTGTCTTGCATGTGGGGGTCTCACTGCATTTTTATGTGTGTGTGTGTGTGATATCCTGTCATGCAAATATGATGTCAGTGTTGGAACATGAATAAGATGCGTGAGAGAATTCCCCTTGCTGCNTAGTAGATTAAAAAATTAATCTAAAAAACCACGTTTTTCAAGTAAGACTAAAAAGCACAAAAAAATTTAGTAGATTAAAAAATTAATCTAAAAACCACGTTTTGAAAAAGGAAAAAATAACCTTAAACATGGTGCGCATCTATTTCATTTGTATTTCACTTCTTCCCAACAATCTCCATGCACACCACGTTTAAGGTTATTTTTTCCTTTTTCAAAATGTGGTTTTTTAGATTAATTTTTTAATCTACTAAATTTTTTTGTGCTTTTTAGTCTTACTTGAAAAACATGGTTTTCTAGATTAATTTTTTAATCTACTATAATTATTTTATTCTTTTTAAAAAATATTCTTATAATTTTTCATTTCACAAAAGATTGCATTGTCATCAGTTTCTAAGCTATCCTGAAAGTTCAGCTTGCTAGCTAGTCGGGAAGTGAGCAAAATTTGAGTTGCAAAATTTGATCCGGACAAACAAATGGACAAGAAAGTGAGTTAATAAAAACGTGTTAAAAATACTATATTGGTGCTTGTGTGTCAGTGTTTGTGTGAGCTATGGCCTTGAGAATAGGAACACTGGATATAGCCTTGGGGGATTTTTTTTTTGCTTCTCATCAGGGGTGTATATAGATTATACAAGGGTTCTAAGAAAAGTTCTTGGAGTAGCAATGAAAATGGCTTACAGTTGAGCTGAAAAAATGTTTTCTTCAGGGAAAACATATTCTTTGGCACACAAAAGAATATCAGCCCTGTTTGAAAATTTAAAAAAAATTTTCATAAAATTAAAAAACTTAAAAAGGGCGCCTCATTTTTTGAGTGAGAGCAAAACTCTGCCAGGGTGAATTATGAAAATATTTGAAAAAAATGTCAAACAGGGCTGATATTTTTTCGTGTGCCAAAGAATATGTTTTCCCTGAAAGAAAAAAATTTTTCAGCTCAACTTTAAGCCATTTTCATTGCTACTCCAAGAACTTTTGTTAGAACCCTAATAGAGGTTAGTGAGGGGGTGTGAGACATGCTGGGAATTGATGGTACTGTACTGGTATAAACTCTCTCTCTCTATATATATAGAAGGATTTAGTCTCCAATGATTTTTTTTCCCAGTATAATATGTTGTTTGGTCACATTTATTTGGGTTCTCTGCAAAAAAGAAATTCTCCAGATGAGAAAAGAGTTGTTATTGTAGAAAGAAACAATGATTTTCCCTGTACATGTTCTTTTTTTTTGTACCATGAATTTTCTCAACAACAAAATTCTTTCTACACATTTTTTTCTGGTTTTTTGAATTATATCTGCAATAAACATATGTCTCTACAACAAACTTATCCTGATAAAAAATTATTTACAATCCTTATTTACTGGGCTGATGAATTTTGTTGCATATAGAACCCTTATTGGATCCAAATACTCATCTGCAGTACAGGAAAAATCATTGTTGACAAAATTCTTGTAGAAATAGTCTACTTATGTGTACATACCCTCTCAATGTTTATTATTTTTCTCCATGGTTAAATATGTTTTTATAGCAAAATCCATTTGATTCTCATGAGAGTTCTTTTCAATATTTAAGGACCAAAAGAAAATTTAGAGAACACTTTTGGGGCCAAAAAATGTTGATGCAGGTGGGCAAAATGTATGGATACAAAAAATACATGATACAGAGAGAATTTGGTAGCAGAGTGTCCACCTGTTTTCTGTGGATGTGAGTCTTTTTTCAAAGACTGGGTGTGCCTAAGCTCAGCCTTTTGTGACCTACTGCAGTATTGGTTCCATATCATTGTTGAGATTTGCAATTCCATGAGATTTGCAAAATCCTTCCCCTATTGAGATATTCCAAGCAATTGTCCCAAAAATATTTTAAAGACTTAATCAATGCTGAAATGTTGGGCAGAAACTTGAAGAATGTTCAAGTCTCTTATCCTGAAATCACATGAGGAGGGGGATATATTTGCCAAGATCTGACTGTATTCAAACTTTGTCATTTGAAAAATATGTCTTATGTTGAAGCTTTCTTCATGTCCCAGTGGCTTTTTGTTGGGATATGAGATTTCATTGGAAAAAAATGTTGAGTGTGACTCTTGAACATGCTTTGTTTCAAATTATAGTGGTTTAACTGGACACCCAGAAATATGTATTCATTGAGTAGAAGTGTCAAAAACCAACTGCATGTACTCAAGTACCACTTGTACCACACACTATCTTTTCCTAGAACAAAACCTTTGAAATGTGGTCATGTAGTAAACATTCATTTCTGAAAAAATTTGAGGATTTTTGGTGTTTCTCAAATTTTCAACACTTTGGATGAAGTTCAAATACATATTATTTAAAAGACTAGAACAATTCACAGTATATGTTTAAACTAAAAAAACTGGAAAATTGAAATGTGAAACTGAAACAAATGCAGCAAAATTGAATTACAATTGTAGGAGTCTAAAGTTGAATTTAGAATACTTATCACCCAGAATAAATTTATTTATGTGTCACAGAGGACTGGGGGTTGTGGAGCTTACATGAAAATTCTCTCCTAATAAAATTGAGGTGCATCACATACAAGAGGTAGTAAAGGAGATACCTTGCAATTTGACCCCCCACAATTTGACCATCTGACAATTTGACAGTTGAATTTGCAGGGAGGTTGACTTGCAATTCAACCTCTGTCCTGGAATTTGACCTGCTTTGGGCACTTTTTGCACATATTTGTGCAGATACTTCTCAATTTTATAAAGTGTCTTGCAATTTGACCACTTTCCAATTTGGCCCCATCAGTCCTGAAACAGTCAAATTGCAAGGTACCACCTGTACTTGAATAAAATTCAGAAATTATAAAATAAAAATATGGGCTTTCATGGAAAAAATGATTTTATGTCCTCAACTAGCTTTTGTGCTTATTCTGAATGCTTGCATCTTAAGATGCAAGTCCAGGCTCCATCTTTATTTTTATTGAAATCTGAATTGGGGCAACTTGTCAAGTCTATAGTAAGACCTTTATTGATATTGCAAAAATGTATGAAATTGAAAAGCTGTACATTATTCATAATTTCAAGAGTAATAACTTCATCAGCCAGAGTCAACAGGTTTCTTCATATTTCCAAAATTTTACTGAAACAATCAATTATCAATATTTTCACTTGCATGAATATTGTGTGACAAGTATTTTCACCTCATTTTCACTCCTTATGTCTGAATATGCTACAGGGAAGAAAACTTTTGATTAGAATTTTTTACAAAATCTATTAAAATGCAATACTTGGAATATTAAAACTGCTTGAATTAATTGTTTCACTAACACCTATAGTCATTCAAGTTTATTTTTCCTAGCTGCAAAATGTTGTTTAAAATGTTTTTTTTCTTGATGAATGTCTTGTAACTACAAACCTTCCTTTTCACCGGCCTAAAATTTAAACTCTTGAAAATTATTCAATAAAATTTGGTCACCAAGTCAAGTGAAGCAATAGTTATTTCTTGGATTTTTTGTCGCATGCATCCCTAAAATGATGTTGTCCTGATCATTTGTGGAGCCTAACTTTATGTGACCTCAAATTAGGCTGGAATTTCTTTTAAATAAGTGGTCCCCCACCTAACAGACAAGCTCTGCAGGCAGTTTTTCCTCCCACCCAACAGACCACATCTGCCAAACAGACTTCTGTTGGTTTAAAATTAGCGTTGACAGTTGAAAGTTTTAATTTTTATATAATTGAATTATTTGTCTAAAGGACTTTTTGTCCAACAGACTTGTCCATTGCACAAATTAGGTCCGTTAGGCGGGGGTTGGCTGTAACTTGAACAAAATATTAACATTGTTTTTGAATTTATTTTGCACTGCACAATTTTCGATATGAGTAAAATAATGGTTTTCTTTTGCTTTTGTTTTCTGGCCAGGCGCAGCTGGATGTTGGGCAAAGTCGGAAAGGGCGGTGTGATGGCGGTCGAGGCGCCGTTGATGAGCAAAGAGGCGGACATTACGTTCAGCAACAATGTAGTGGGCAATGGAGCAAGTAGTAGTGAAGGGTGTTGTGGTCGTTAATATGACTACAAACTACACAGGCACAAAAAATAAAAAATGATATGTGTACTGACTGTACTGTACTAGAAAAAATACTATATTGGTGCTTGTGTGTGTGTGAGCTATGGCCTTGAGAATAGGAACACTGGATATAGCCTTGGGGGATTTTTTTTGTTGCTTCTCATCAGGGGTGTATATAGATTATAGGAGGGTTCTAACAAAAGTTCTTGGAGTAGCAATGAAAATGGCTTACAGTTGAGCTGAAAAAATGTTTTCTTCAGGGAAAACATATTCTTTGGCACACAAAAAAATATCAGCACTGTTTGACAATTTTTTTAACTTTTTTTTCATAAAATTAAACAGCAAAAAAGGGCGTCTCATTTTTTGAGTGAGAGCAAAACTCTGCCAGGGTGAATTATGAAAATATTTGAAAAAAATGTCAAACAGGGCTGATATTTTTTCGTGTGCCAAAGAATATGTTTTCCCTGAAAGAATAAAATTTTTCAGCTCTACTTTAAGCCATTTTCATTGCTACTCCAAGAACTTTTGTTAGAACCCTTGTAGAGGTTAGTGAGGGGGTGTGAGACATGCTGGGAATGGATGGTACTGTACTGGTATAAACTCTCTCTCTATGTAGAAGGATTTAGTCTCCAATGATTTTTATCCCAGTAAAATATGTTGTTTGGTCACATTTATTTGGGTTCTCTGCAAAAAAGAAATTCTCCAGATGAGAAAAGAGTTGTTATTGTAAAAAGAAACAATGATTTTCCCTGTAAATTTTCTTTTTTTTAAACTATGAATTTTCTCAACAACAAAATTCTCTCTACACATTTTTTGCTGGTTTTGTGAATTATCTTTGCAACAAACAAATGTCTCTACAACAAACTTATCCTGATAAAAAATTATTTACAATCCTTTTTCACTGGGCTGATGAATTTTGTTGCATTAAAGAACCCTTATGGGATCCAAATACTGTACTGTAATACTCTGCAGTACCTGAAAGATCATTGTTGGCAAAATTCTTGTAGAATAGTCTATTTGTATGTAAATAGCCTCTCAATGTTTATTATTGTTCTCCTTGTTTGAACATGTTCTTATAGCAAAATCTATTTGGGGTCTCATGAGAGTTCTCTTCAATATTTAAGGACCAAAAGAAAATTTTGATGCAAGTGGGCAACATTTATGGATTTAAAAAAATACATGATACAGAGAGAATTTTGTAGCAGAGAGTGTCCACTTGTTTTCTGTGGATGTGAGTCTTTTTTCAAAGACAGGGTGTGCCTAAGCTCAACCTTTTGTTCCCTATATTGCAGTATTTTGGTTCCATATCCTTGTTGAGATTTGCAATTCCTGAGATTTGCAAAATCCTTCCCTTATTGAGATATTCCAAGCAATTGTCCCAAAAATATTTTAAAGACTTAATCCATGCTGAAATGTTGGGCAGAAACTTGAACAATGTTCAAGTCTCTTATCCTGAAATTACATGAGGAGGGGGATATATTTGCCAAGATTTGACTGCATTCAAACTTTGACATTTGAAAAATATTTGTTATTGTGAAGCTTTCTTCATGTCCCAGTGGCTTTTTGTTGGGATGAGATTTCATTGGAAAAAAATTTTGAGTGTGACTCTTGAACATGCTTTGTTTCAAATTATAGTGGTTTAACTGGACACCCAGAAATATGTATTCATTGAGTAGAAGTGTCAAAAACCTACTGCATGTACTCAAGTACCACTTGTACCACACACTATCTTTTCCTAGAAAAAAACCTTTGAAATGTGGTCATGATGCTCTAGTAAACATTCATTTCTGAAATTTTTTGAGGATTTTTGCTTTTTCTCAAATTTTCAACTATGTGGAGGAAGTTCAAATACATATTATTTAAAAGAATAGAACAATTCACAGTATATATGTTTAAACTAAAAAAACTGAAAAATTTAAATGTGAAACTGAAACAAATGCAGCAAAATTGAATTACAATTGTATGAGTCTAAAGTTGAATTTAGAATACTTATCACCCAGAATAAATTTATTTTCATGTCACAGAGGACTGGGGGTTGTGCAGCTTACATGGAAATTCTCTCCTAATAAAATTGAGGTTCATCACATACAAGAGGTAGTAAAGGAGATACCTTGCAATTTTACCCCCCAAAATTTGACCATCTGACAATTTGACAGTGGAATTTGCAGGGAGGTTGACTTGCAATTCAACCTCTGTCCTGGAATTTGACCTGCTTTGGGCACTTTTTGCACATTTTTGTGCAGATACTTCTAAATTTTACAAAGTGTCTTTGCAATTTGACCACTTTCCAATTTGACCCCAGTCCTGAAACAGTCAAATTGCAAGGTACCACCTGTACTTGAGTAAAATTCAGAAATGATAAAATAAAAATAAAATCAAACAGTAGCCAGAATGAAAAAAGGTTGAAAACACCAGCAATAACACTTTTGATGGGCTTTCATGGAAAAAATGATAATAATGTTTTCAACTAGCTTTTGTGCTTATTCTGAATGCTAGTGCATCTTATGATGCAAGGAGTCCAGTCTCCATCTTTATTTTTATTGAAATCTGAATTGGGGCAACTTGTCAAGTCTAGTAAGACCTTTATTGATATTGTAAAAATGTATGAAATTGAAAAGCTGTACATTATTCATAATTTCAAGAGTAATAACTTCATCAGGCAGAGTCAACAGGTTTCTTCATATTTCCAAAATTTTACAGAAACAATCAATTATTCATATTTTCACTTGCATGAATATTGTGTGACAAGTATTTTCACCTCATTTTCACTCCTTATGTCTGAATATGCTACAGGGAAGAAAACTTTTGAGTATAATTTTTTTACAAAATCTATTAAAATGCAATACTTGGAATATTAAAACTGCTTGAATTAATTTTTTGACTCAACACCTAGTTATTCAAGTTTATTTTTCCTAGCTGCAAAATGCTGTTAAAAACGTTTTTTTTCTTAATGAATGTCTTGTTACTACAAACCTGCCTTTTCACCAGCCTAAAATTTAAACTCTTGAAAATTAATCAATAAAATTTGGTCACCAAGTCAAGTGAAGCAATAGTTATTTCTTGGATTTTTTGTCGCATGCATCCCTAAAATAATGTTGTTCTGATCATTTGTGAAGCCTAATTTCATTTGACCTCAAAATAGGCTGGAATTTCTTTTAAATAAGTGGTCCCCCATATAACAGACCAGCTCTGCAGGCAGTTTTTCCTCCCACCCAACAGACCACATCTGCCAAACAGACTTCTGTTGGTTTAAAATTAGCGTTGACAGTTGAAAGTTTTAATTTTTATTATAATTGAATTATTTGTCTAAAGGACTTTTTGTCCAATAGACTTGTCCATTGCACAAATTAAGTCCGTTAGGCGGGGGTTGGCTGTAACTTGAACAAAATATTAACATTGTTTTTGAATTTATTTTGCACTGCACAATTTTTGATATGAGTAAAATATTTCTTTTGATTTTTTTTTTGGCCAGGCGCAGCTGGATGTTGGGCAAAGTCGGAAAGGGCGGTGTGATGGCGGTCGAGGCGCCGTTGATGAGCAAAGAGGCGGACATTACGTTCAGCAACAATGTAGTGGGCAATGGAGCAAGTAGCAAGGCGAGTTCCAACAAACGACGTCGACGGAACAAACGCACGGTTGAATTCGACCTGGCTCCGGAATTCCTCAAACACAATCCCTTCATTGTCAAGGGATACCGGAATTCATTGTCCCTCATTCAGTGTCTCAAAAGGTCAGTGTTTTCCTTTATTTTGGCAAACTTTGATGCGTCAAATTCAAATGCGCAATAAAAAAATTTTTTTGCATGTTGTAATTGCTTATGAAAATTCAGTATAGGCTGCTTATTTTTTTTTGGCAATGTACTGTACCATATTTACTCAAGTACTCAAGTACCACGCGCCCTCGCACAGGGGTTTTTCAGTTGGAAATTTGGCTAAAATCTTATACCCAAGTGAGACGCGCACCCCAATTTTTAGTGAATCTAAAACCACAAAATTTTGAAAATAAATTCAAAAAATTGACTTTAGACATGAATTGAACAAAAATTGGATCAATTTTCAACTTTTTCAGTACAAAAAAGTTTTCTTGTTACATTTGTTCAAAATTTCTCCATAATAATCAAGTATAATGCACACATAACTTCCTAAAACTTCTTTAAAAATGTGTACCAGCTTATGATGCGGACACCTTTTTTTCTTCTGAAATTTGAGAAAAAAAGTGCATTTGGTACTTGAGTAAATACGGTATATGTGTGAATTTTTGTCTTGGTTGTACTTGAAGGAAAGATTTTGATTTGAATATATGAGTGTGATAGTTTCCAACCAACCCCACTTTCAGAAATCACAAGAAAATGAATGCAAATGGGAAACTTGTAGTTTGATTTTCATGCTGCCATTTTGACAGAAAGCTGGTGGTGGGCTTTGAACAAAGCTAGACATTTGAATAAATACCAGGCCAGACTCTGCTCACAACTTCTTTACCAAAAACACCAAATTACAGTACCAGGATTTAAAATGGGGGAACCTTCCAATGTTGTATCTTAAAATGTTGTTCTGATTATTTTGGTAACAAAAAGCACCCTTTTTATACTCAACACCAAAGGTTAAAATCATTGGGAAAACCAAAGCCTTTCAATAAAAGAGAAAAAAAAACAGACAATAAACCATCATGTCCCTGCTGCCTCCAGGTTGGTATCTATAGAGGTGAACAAACCTTGCACCAGAAATAAGACTCTTTCCCTTTCTTTTTCTGTATAGAATAAAGGGAAAACACACTGCAAACCAAGGGTTGAACACCTAAAAATAATTTGAAAATATGATAGCCCTTTAGGGGCATCCAGTGTGTAGCTTTTTGTGTCTTAAAATAAACTGGATCAGCTCACAGGAAAAACCACCCTAGATTGTCTGCTGATAAGATTTCCTTCTGAAATCACAAAAGGAATTGATCCAAGAATTCCTGCCACAAATACTGCACATCATTGAATGCAATTGGCCCTTGCATAAAAATGACTCAGGCGATGAAAAATCCATATTAAAAATTTTGTGACTGAATTAAAGTGATTCACATAAAGTTGTTCCTTGAAAAAAGATATTTTTAAAAGAAATAATTCTGGTTTATTCATGGTGAAACAGTGTTATTACAAAACAAAACAGTGTTTATAACTTGTGAAATTGGAAATTCTTGTGAGTTAAGTACAAGTTTTTCTGAACTAATTATAATTTTTTGCTGATTATAATTTGTGAATAACATGGAGTAACTTTTGAATAAAAAAGACACCCAGGAATGGATTAGGTGATACAATGCTGGGACTCATTTAAAAGTTTGTGGTCCTCAAGTTTTTATAATTTTAGGGTACAAAGTGGTCTGCAATATATAAAAGTAAGAATCAAGAAACTCAAGCCTGACACACACACTCACTCACTCACTCTCACTCTCTCTCTCTCTCTCTCTCTCTCTCTCTCACTGTGTCTCTCTCATTCTGTCTCTCTCTCACTATAAGCCTGTCTCTCTCACTATAAGCCTGTCTCTCTCACTAAGCCTGTCTCTCTAACTATAAGCCTGTCTCTCTCACTAAGCCTGTCTTGCACTAAGTCTGTCCCTCTCATAAAGCATGTCTTACACTAAGCCTGTCTCTCTCACTAAGCCTGTCTCTCTTGCTAAGCCTGTCTCTCACTAAGCCTGTCTTGCACTAAGCCTGTCCCTCTCATTAAGCCTGTCCCTATCACTAAGCCTGTCTCTCTCACTAAACCTGTCTCTATCTTACTAAGCCTGCCACTCGCTCACTCTTTCTCTCTCTCACTAAGCCTGGCTCTCTCTCTCTCCCCCTCTCACTCAGTCTGTCTGTCTCGCACTATATATCTCTCAATCTGAATGTCTCTTACTGTTTCTGTCTCTCTCTCCATGTCTCTTTCTCTCTCATCAGATATGGTTGTGATATATTATTACCCCAAATGTATGCTTTAAATTTTTGATTTCTAGTTGTTTCTGGTGGACCAATGAAAGCATCAACATCTGGAGCCACATTCTAGGTGTAGTTTGGCTCATGGTCCTCTTATTCATGGACATGGGACAAATACAGGACCTGGCTCCTTCATACTATGACGTGGTCGTGGCTGTCATGATGATCTTATCCTTCCAGGTATGTTCCGGACCAGTTCTTGGACGCCATTTCCGGATTATTAAATTAATCTTTTTCCCTGCGTACTTTTTTTTCTTTGAACAAAAAAAAATTTAAGGCCTGTTTGTCGCTGTCGGTGGTGTTCCACGTTTTCAACTGCAGTTCGGAGAAGACTTGCCATTCGACTTTCAAGTGGGATGTTTTCGGAGTCGCTTGGGCGACTTTCACGTTTTACTGGACTGGCATTTATTGTGCCTATTCATGCTTTGCTGTGAGTTTTTATTTATTTTAAATATATATAATTTTCCAGTTCATTGAGCCACTTCGAAGTACAATACGGTACTTTTTTCCACCGTCGGTTATTTCCGCAACGGAGCGAAATATAGACAGATTTTTTATTTATATATTGTATATCGCTCTTGTGTGTTAAAGTTGCAACACTTACTTTTGGTCAGCCTTGAGGGGTTTTTTGGGACAAAAGCAAAGTGTGTTTGAAGTTTTTTTTCGAAATATTCTTAGCTTGGTGTGGAATATTTGCTTTGTTGAAATTCAGACTCTGGAATGTTTCACCATGCAATTAATTGTTGCATCACCTGAGGGAGTGAATCATTTGTTTTCTGAATTATTAGTTAATACTGAGCAGTTTTCAGGTTGTACATTGAGTGAATTATTTTTGTGCTTTTGAAAAGGAAAGGTACTGTGTTTCATAAATTAATTTAGAAATGTTTTATAGGGTTGATAAGCAACACTTCACCAAAAGGTTTTTTGTTTTAGTTTCACTGAAATCTTTTGTCTCACACTTCAGTTGAACTCTTTCTACAATGATTTTGTTTGTATTATGCAACAATTTATTGACTATATAAGGAAATTTTCTAAAGATGTTGGGGGTAGATTTTTCCTTGTTCCAAATGTCCCAAAGTGAAATTGTCCAAATTTCACTGAGTCCATATTTCAGGGTCTCACTGTAATTCAATCTCATTCTCAAAAATACTGTATACAAAGACAAATTTCATGTGTGAAATCCTTGATTTTTCAGAGGTCATTTGTAATTTCTTAAAATTTTGATGCAAGTGCTATTTTTACTTTTCAAGACCAGTCTTGGGTATGATCATGGCCTTCCCACCTATAATCACAATCTTTAGGAACAAGAGGAAAAAATAACATTTTATTGTGCTGTGTATTTACTTGGAATTGCAACTTAAATTACTGTATTATTTTATGCAGTACCAAGACAAGTATGGGAATTATTTCCCAATAAGAGCTGATTTTGTCAGGCAACCAACCTTGAGAAAAGGTTTTGAAATTATTTTGATGACCTTGAACTACTTTCCCATGATATTGGAATTACTTGAACTGGTCATTGGCATTCTTCAAGTCACTGGAATTTGATTTGCTATAAAAAAGAGAGAGAACATGAGAATAAGTCATTGATTTCTTTTTAGAATTACAGTTCAGTATTGTGCCAAAGAGTATATTCTAACCCTGGCTTAGCACTGAATATCTTCACTGAGAAACATTCTTTGAATTGGGAATTTAAATTTTTTAGCATTGAAATAGCACCTTACTTACCATTATACTTTTTTTTCAGTATTGGAGGTACTTCTACTGGATAACAGCCTTTTCAGCCTTCTGTGTGACTGTGGGGTTGCATCTGTGGGAAGAGTTCCTCAAGGAGAAATACAGGCCCCACAGGGTCCTCATCTTTGCAGTCTGGGCCATCTTTGGGTTCATCCCCACATTCCATTGGTTCTTCCTCTATGGAGGATGGTCCCACCCATGGGTGAAGGTAACTGGATTTTCCTCCTGAAATATGCTTGATTCTGAAATTTTGTAGCCCACAATAATGTACAATATGGAAAATGCTTTTCTTTCAAAAAAAGTATTGGCATCATCTTTAATTGTTTACCACCCTTCTCAGCTTTTTGTTCAAATTTTGAATTCAACATAAAAGGTCACTGAATTAAAGTAAGTATCTTTTTGAAAGCATCTGTCAACTAATAACCAATTCTGAAAGCTTAATGTTCACCTTCAAAGGACATTTCTAAATTGTTATGCCTTCTAAATTTTTATGAAACTGAACAAGAAAAGTTTAAAAATCATGGGCTTTGATCATTTTTCAAATCTTGGACATTAAGTGCAATAAAAACTTGATTAAAAGAAAATTTCTAGGTTTTTATGTTTGAAAATGCACAAGAAAAGTTTCATGAAACAAAGGACTTTGATTATTTTGCAAAACTTCCAAAATATATGTTTTAGTGCAAGAAAAAGCTTATTTGGAAGTTAATTTAATTGGTTTATTCATTGTGTATGCAAAGTTTTCCAACTGATGCAATTTTGCAACCATTTTCTGCAGACAATTGTTGGCAGAGTACTGGTGCTGTACTTCTTACTTGGCATGGGATTCTTCTTCTATCTCTCAAGGATCCCTGAGAGATTCAAGCCAGGTAAGATGTTGTAATGAATCTTCTGATTTAATCCTGGCCTTGATGAGAACAAGAACCAGCACTTGGAAATCCCCCCACTTATTTCTCCTCTCTTAGGAGTTGAGAAGTGTTCAAATGCTAGTACTGTACAGTACTGATTGTGCAAGTACTGCTTGGGTGTTTTGTCTCAAATCAAGTGGCCACCTGGCTCAGTGTTGTTGACTCTCAGTACTTTTCTTTTATCAGTAATACTGGCTTTGGTGCCAGTAAACCCTGAAAGGTCAATGACTTCAAAATTATCTCTCATTTGTTGCCATGTAGCCAAGGACGCAGGATTTCCACAATCACGTGTTTAAGGCCGGTTTTTTTATTTTGCAATATCACCTAATATGTTGCATTATTTTGAGTGGTGAATGGGATTGCAAAACTTGCAAGCATGGCTGAGCAAATTGCTCATTTTGGGAAAAAGTAAATGGCACTTTCTTTCAGCGTTTATAGTCACGGTGGTGGGTTTTCTGGATAATGATGTCCACATATATCGTGCAACTTCCTGTTTTTACAACAGGAAACCTTTCTGACCGAAACAGTGAGGCTTTTTTTTTGTAAGAGGAAATACTCTCATATTGCTTTGAAAAGTTTATTTATTGGATTATATGAGAATATTTTNCTCTCAGTACTTTTCTTTTATCAGTAATACTGGCTTTGGTGCCAGTAAACCCTGAAAGGTCAATGACTTCAAAATTATCTCTCATTTGTTGCCATGTAGCCAAGGACGCAGGATTTCCACAATCACGTGTTTAAGGCCGGCTTTTTTATTTTGCAAAATCACCTAATATGTTGCATTATTTTGAGTGGTGAATGGGATTGCAAAACTTGCAAGCATGGCTGAGCAAATTGCTCATTTTGGGAAAAAGTAAATGGCACTTTCTTTCAGCGTTTATAGTCACGGTGGTGGGTTTTCTGGATAATGATGTCCACATATATCGTGCAACTTCCTGTTTTTACAACAGGAAACCTTTCTGACCGAAACAGTGAGGCTTTTTTTTTGTAAGAGGAAATACTCTCATATTGCTTTGAAAAGTTTATTTATTGGATTATATGAGAATATTTTTAGGATTATATATGAGAATATTTTTTGGATTATATGAGAATATTTTTTGGATTATATGAGAATATTTTTTGGATTATATGAGAATATTTTTTGAAAGTAGAGAGCCATCAAATTGAAACATTTCACAGGATTTTTTAAGAAATACTTGATCTTAAATTTGCACCCTGTCATTGAGGATATTTAATAATATTCTGCTGATTAAACTTAATTTTGTGTTCACTTTAATCATCATGTAAAAATGAATACTGTATGGATGGAAATTTTCAGAAGTACATGAGATTGGATTCAAGGCAAGACTAAATTTTGAGAATGCTTAGAATGATAGAATTTAATTTTTCTTGCCATAAGTTTTATGCCTGTTGCATTTTAAACTCAGTAGCAATATTCTGGGGATGCAGTATAGTGAAGTAATGTAGTCTTGAGGAGGCCTTCAATTAAAAAAAAAAAGGTTTGAATGTCTCTCAATTCAGCTGGCTGTCTTGTACCTTCAAAAAAGGAGTTGAATTGAAGTTAATTTTCCTTGAAACATGAGCAATACTATTCTCAGTCTTCTGTTGTTTAACTAAAGCACATGCAGCTCTTCTATGACTTTTTCTGGGGTTTTATCCTTGAAGAATTGGCATTTTCATGTTTTGTTACAAAACTGCTTGTATTTTTCAAAAGTTGTTCTTCCCTGTTTGATACACATGATCTGCTCAACTGTAAACAGGTGGTACCTGAAAATTTGACCCTAATCCATTTGCAAACTAGGGTCAAATGACAAATTGTTTGAATTGCAAGACACGCTGTCAAATTCAAAAGGAAAGTGAAAAAAGGAAAAAGCAGTCCAAATTGCAAGTCAATCTCCCTGCAAATTTGACCATCAAATTGCAAGGTGCCACCTGTAGTTCATTTGGCTGTTATCTAGGTTCAACTGCTGGAATCTATATTAATTATTCAGCACATTATTTTTCAGTTTATGCTGAAAATTTTATTTTAATCAGATTTTTCACTAATAATTATCATTAAATTGAATTTGGTAGCTTGGGTCATGGTTGCACAACTTTTTGGGCCTGCAGATGAGCAAATTTCCATTGAATTTTGCAGACCGGCAAATTCCAAACACTTTTCTGCACACCAGCAAAGTTCCAAAAAAATTGTGCAGACTCAAAAAAGTTTTGTTTGAAAAACTTCATGGCAGGTACTAAAAATGTTTTTTGCTGCTTTGAAAACATTAAATTGATAATCAATAAGGCAGGTATAGTTGATTGTGTTGAAACAATTATAAAGGTATGCTTGAAGAAAGCCATCTCAGGATGAAAAATCAAAATGAATTTTTTTTTCAGCAGAAGAAAATTTGTCTGTTACTGAAGGAGAAAAGCCAACTTTTATTTTTCATCAGATGATTTCATCTGCCATTGTCTCTCCAAAATTTCAGAAAAAGATAAAGGACTTCATTGCTACTTTTTATGGATTTATTATGCAAAAGAAAATTTTTTGGGGACCACCTGTTGGTGAACGCTGGTTTTGTCCACTTCATGCATTCGAGCGACACCTAGCTAAGGCAGCGGAGAAATTTGATTCTCGCGTGAAGCAACGGATCGCGCGAGCGTTTGCTACGTCTTTGAGTAGATGGCGCTGGCACACGGTTCACTAAAGTTTTTCCCGTCCTTGTCTCTTATTCAGGCTTCTTCGACTTCATCGGATCTAGTCACCAGTGGTGGCACTTGTTCGCTGTGTTGAGCTTCTGGTGGTGGCACAACACTGGTATCGAGTGCTTCAGATACCTCAAGGTCTACGGATGCCCGAACCACATGGGTCCCAACGACAACGACCCCTGGATCACAACGTCATTTTCCAATAATAATAACATTGCCTGGAACGAAACGAGTTCGATCCAAGACGCCGTCAATGGCACCAGCAGCAGCAGCTCCTGGTTTTTCCTCTGATGAAATCGCTACATTTTCTAGATACATATGCATATGTTTTTTCTCAATTTTATCAACACAAAAAAAATATTTCCTGGGTGTTTCGAAAAAAAAAGGGGGGAAATCATCATCAGGGATCTCGTGGCGAGTCGAGAGAAAATCTTTTATTTTAATTTTACTTTTTATTTCGCCACGTTCGCTGGCTTTAAAAAAAAATCTTTTATTTTTTGTTTGTGTGTGGAAAAATTCCGTGGTTTTGCTGTTTGACTTGATTTTTTTTTCTGGCACCTTTTTTATTTTATGTGGGGGTTTGTGTTAATTGAGAACACACTCTGTTTTGGGACATTATGGGCATACTCTCGAATTTATTTTGCTTATGACTGACGAGGTCGGAAAAAAAGGCCTCGCTTTTATGCAATTTATTTCTTTATTTTTTAAAAGACCTTTTATATTGAAGGTCTTTTTTCTCTAACAAACAACACCTCGAACTGCAGCATATCCTTTTGTTGTTGCTGTGGGACGAAGAAAAACACGCAAAATCTAGTCATAGATGAGGTGCGAGAATTCGCAGAAATATCTTCGGAGAAAAAATACCGACTTAACTTTTTTTTAAACTAAATCTGTTGTCGAGAAAGATTTTCTTTTTTTTCTTCTTCTTCTTTTTTTTTTTGGACGATAAATGAACGCTTGTGTATAGAAATGTGAGTTGAAGGGAATTTGTATGTCATGGGTTTATTTTATGTTATTTTTCTTTGAAAATGCTGAAACGAAATTGCTCAGTTATTAGTCTGATGATGAATAAAAGAATGTGTACAATGGAAGCCTACTTTTTTTTGAAGATGTGAAAAATCCGATAATTTAGACAATTTGATTTATCGTTACTTATTTGTGTTTAAAACATTTGTCCCAGCATCTGGAAAATGCCTCAAAAATGGACAATGCAGAAATTTCTGGATTTTTTTCTCAAAATGTCTTCATTTCTTTAGCAGATTGAACAATTGCTGAGAACTTATTGTGAAAATCAATTTTAATGGGAATTTCATCTAATTCATGTGCCAAAAGAGCCTAATTTTGTGCTTATCTTTTACAGGGGTTTTCTTTCTATTGCGCACATTATAAATTCAATATATGNTTGGACGATAAATGAACGCTTGTGTATAGAAATGTGAGTTGAAGGGAATTTGTATGTCATGGGTTTATTTTATGTTATTTTTCTTTGAAAATGCTGAAACGAAATTGCTCAGTTATTAGTCTGATGATGAATAAAAGAATGTGTACAATGGAAGCCTACTTCTTTTTGAAGATGTGAAAAATCCGATAATTTAGACAATTTGATTTATAGTTACTTATTTGGGTTTAACACATTTGTTCCAGCATCTGGAAAATGCCTCAAAAATGATCAATGCAGAAATTTCTGGATTTTTTTTTCAAAATGTCTTCATTTCTTTAGCAGATTGAACAATTGCTGAGAACTTATTGTGAAAATCAATTTTAATGGGAATTTCATCTAATTCATGTGCCAAAAGAGCCTAATTTTGTGCTTATCTTTTACAGGGGTTTTCTTTCTATTGCGCACATTATAAATTCAATATATGCGTTCCTTTTTACATTTTAGACTCGTTTTTGTGCCAAAATAAATTATACAAGGTATTTGGATTCTATCAGAAGTTGTTTTCTGCATTGCAAAGTGAAGGAAAATATTTTCTTTGAATTCTTATTTTGAGAAATGCTTCAGATAAAACCTCTCTTATACAAATTTGTAAGGCCTTTTGTTTGATTAATTTTTACCCAAATTATGGAGTGAGTGTTCCAGAAAACCAAGAAAAAATGCCCATTATTTTTCTTGATTATTTTTACAAGGTATTAGGCAAATTCCTGCAGGTAGGCAAGCTATGAATAATAAAAAATTCCAAGAAATTTACCAGAAAAAAAATCCTGGACTTATTTGCACAAATTACCTGATAAGTGTCTAGTTATAAAAATCCCTAAATAAATATTTTCAGGTTTTCTTATTTGAATTGGATTTAATTTGAGAGGTTCAACTGTACAGTATAAGAATCAGATTTTTAAAATTCTCAGTTCTTTGTTCACAATAAAAAATCCTTGACTGATTTGCACAAATTACCTGAAGAGTGTCTTGTTCTAAAAATCCATGAATAATTATTTTCAGGTTTCCTCATTCGAATTGGATTTAATTTGAGAGGTTCAACTGTACAATATAAGAATCTGATTTAAAAAATTAATATTTCTTGGTCCACCAGCAGGAAAAAATCCTTGACTAATTTGCACAAATCACAATACCTATATACAGTGTAGGGCAATCAGCCCTCAAAGAAATTCGGGAATTTAAAAGGAATAAAAATGCACAATCCGCCGGGGAATACGGCGTGAAGATTCTCGGTGGAATCTTCGAAAGGAAAGGATAAAAATATATTTCAAATTCAATAAGATGATAAAGAGTTTAAAACCCACAAGGCTTGACAAAGATAGACGCAAAATCACAAGTTCAAAGCACTAAGCAAGATTCGCACATCCGAATGCTTCGAAGTTTGACAACGTAGTGTAGTATCGCGAGTTAGAAAAAGAAGAGCAAAATTCGATTGCACAATTTCCGGCAGCGGGCACTTCCATTGGGATTTCCCGCTGTCGCATTCCTTAAATCAAGTTTTTGTATTGTTAGGTTTTCATCTATTTTCCGGATTTTAACGAACGTGTTCTCTGTGTCCCACAAAAACCCCCCTCTTTTGAACAGGGACTCGCGCAGATGTCGCTGGTCGAAATAACAAGAGTTAGAACACAGAGGGCAGGGTGAGGTAAAATCTAGAACATTCTCGAAATTAACAGTGTACTCGACGCAATTAAACGACAATATGGATGCCTACAGAAGTGAAAGTGAAAGAAGGATCACAATTTCCGGCAGCGGGCACTTCCATTGGGATTTCCCGCTGTCGCATTCCTTAAATCAAGTTTTTGTATTGTTAGGTTTTCATCTATTTTCCGGATTTTAACGAACGTGTTCTCTGTGTCCCACATACAGTACTTTGTATAATTCTAAAAATCCCTGGATAAATATTTTCTGGTATCCTTTTTTTAATTGCATTTAATTTGAGAGGTTCAACTGATGCACAGTAGAAGAATCTGATTTTTTAAATGAGTATTTCTTGGTCCCCTGCTGGAAGTTCATCATTGCAAAAAGATTTGACCTGAATCAGTTTTTTTGCTTTTTCTACAAGTTAAAAATCTGAAATATAAGCAGGAATTCGGTCAAGTCAAATGCAATAACGATATCTTTGCAATTGCAAAGTTTAATTTAAAATTGTGACAGAAAGCGAAATAATTTTGGCACATTTTGGACAGAATTGAATCAGCTAAAAAAGAAATGCAGATATAATGACGCCTGTTTTTCAGCAGCTTGAAGAGAAGGACCTGTTGTATTTATGATGCGTTCCAGACACAGAGAAACTCAGAAACACTTCTGCAAGCAACCCAATATGCTTTATGCTCCAGAAAAACAACAACAACAAAAAGGCACCAAGAAAAAAAAAACGAACCCGACATGTAGACATCAGCCAGAAGCAACAGAAAGGAAACCTGATAATGAGGTTCTCAAGGTTGCTGAAGCATGAAAAAAGAAACTGAGTCTCTGCTTATTCTTCTAAATTCT
>CAJPEX010001464.1:0-57032 GCA_905338405.1 Notodromas monacha | reverse complement strand
CAAATTTGTTCGACAAGGTTTTAGTCAGTACAAGAAAGTTAACTTTAAAAAACTAGTCGTCACCGAAAAAAGAGATCCCCCGCGCAAAAGTGAGAGGGTGTTGTGGTCGTAAATATGACTACAATCTTTTGAAAGCCAGTATTTTTTTTAATTTTTGTGTGTTTTTGAAAATTTATTTTCCAGAGTTCATCAAGAAGTTGGGACTGGTGAAGGAAAGGATGAAGAAAACGCGTTATTTCACATACATCTTCATTTCCCTGTGGAAGATCTTGTTCTTTTTCGGGTCCATGTTGCTGTTGTTATACGCGGGATCCGACGACAGTCCGATTTTCTTGTTCAAAAGTTTCAAGGACTCCTTTTCAACTCATGCTTTGAACGTTACCGAGGTTTGTCTCAGATTATTCCCATCAGAAGATGTTCCTTTTTTCCATTTTCAAAAAAACAAAGGATAATGTCTTGCTGATGTGTATGTTAATTATTAATTTATGTTTGTTACATTGATTTATTGATTGATCAGCAAGCTTTATTTTCTGCTTTCCAGCATTAACAAAATGCAAGCAATGTTTCCACATACAAACACCCTCCCCTTTCCACCCACATTCATCCAAACACATTCCATATCACATATCAGAATGGAGAATGGAGAAATAAGCTGTATATGGATACAGGTGGTACCTTGCAATTTGACCATAATCTGTTGCTGAACTTGGGTTGAATTGCAAAGCAGTCAAATTTCAAAACACTGTGAAATTCAAGAAGGCCAAAAAATTGGCCAAAGCGGGTTGAATTGCGGTGAAAGGGTCAAATTGCAAATCAACGTGCCATGCAATTTCAACCCTTGAATTTTGGGATAGTTGAATTGTGAGGTACCACCTGTAACAAAAGAAAAAAATACATTCCAAAATTTACAATTGCACAACTGATGTAAATACATACTTTTTATTCTGTCCCTCTCTGATAACAAAAACAAAATATCAGTAATATAAATAGCGTTGTAAGGCATTTACTGAACCCAAATTAAAGTGCAATGTGTTCAGCCTGCTCCCAGATGAGTTTTAGTTGTTGGCAAACAAATTGGAGAGAGTCTTTGATGTGAAAAAAATAGCATTAACAGTTTACCTTATTGCTGGTCCTCTAAGATTTTGGAAGGAGTCTTTCCATTGAATTCTAAGAGTCCCAAATCTTTTTGATGCTGATTTCTGTAGCCTATGTAGCTGTGGAATGCTGGACATAAGAGAAAAAGAAGCTCTATTTATACTCCAAAAATTACACTGTTTGGACACCCTTGGAAATGTGATGATTTTTAAAAATTAAAATGCCATGAATTTGTCAAAAGTGCTATGGTATCATGTACCAAGGGGATTTTAGATTATACAAATAGTAATGGTGGTTTTTTTTATAATGTATCTATTTTTTTAGGTTAATGGGAACCTGAACAGTTATGGAACACCTGACATAGATGTGCAGCCATTTGTGGAGCCAGTGAGCGTGAATTCATGGGGTGGAACAGCTGCTTACGTGTTGCTGATTCAGGTCTTGGCTGCCTGGCTTTGCTACGTTTTTGGTGATTTTATTTCATTTATTTTACGGGAACAGAATTCTTTGATTTTTTTCTTTTGATTTTTGGAAGGAACAAATGTGCTCATTAAATTTTAAAATCTACTTTGAGGCATATAGAATTGATCAGCTTGGGAAAATATGGATTCTTTTGAGGATTTCTCAAGCCTAAAAAAATAAGTTAAATATACTTTTTTGGACTTTATACGCTTTTTGGTAATTTGATTCCTTCATTTTATGAAAACAAAATCAATTTGTTTCTTTTTTATCAAAAGGAAGGACGAACAATGTTTCTATTTCTCAAGATATAAAATTAATCAACTTATGAAAGATAAGTAGCTCAGATAACTTGAAGCCTTTTCAAATCTCAGTTTCTCACTGAATAAATTTAGTGATCTTATGTTCCTGAATTTGCTACGTTTTTGGTGATTTGATTTTTTATATCATGGAGATTTCTGGTCAATTTTAGGTTTTGTGAGGTAAACAATTGATCAACTTGAAAAAAATTGTATGCCTGAAAATTTCTGAAATCTCACTTAAAAAAAATTGATCTTATAATTTTGACTTTGCTATGTTTTCAGTGATTACATTTTTTTGGAAATGTGAATGTTTAATTTTTCATACATATTATAGAGAGAAGAAAAACATGTATTCCTTAAAATTTTTGATTTTGTTAAGAGCAGCTGTATTAAATTAATATCAGCATTGAAAAATGTGGATGCAATTAATGACAGCTGTTCTTTGAGTCTTGTCACTGAATGAATTGAAAAATCCTGATTCAAATTTTTCAAACCTTCAGAATAATTCCAATGCATTTTTTTCCTGCTGTGCATCTTCTCAAGCTTTGTTTGTTGATAACGGCACATAACTTATTTCTGCAGACTTTTCTTTTATTTGTTTTTCAAAATCTTTTTTTTCTCAACTCCTCAGAATTTTTTTTTTTTGTGAAATGCTTTGTGATTGACCATATGGTGTTTATATTCTGGTATTTTTCAGCAAAATTTGCCTGCAAGATTTGCATCCAAGGGTTTTCTTTCGCATTTCCCGTGAGCTTGACGGTTCCAGTCACCATTTCCTTTTTAATCGCATTGTGTGGGCTGAGAAATGACGATTCCTGTCTCATGGAAAACATCGTTCCCGCGTATTTGTACTGGAAATGCCCTCAAGGAGACTTTCTCAACGAGTTCATTTCCAATCAGGTCTGTTTTCTTCTTTTTTTCACGGAAAATTGCGGAACTGCTGTGGATTTAACAGAAGGTATTTATTTTTATTTTTATAGTATGCGTGGATTTGGTTGCTGTGGCTCTTGTCGCAAACCTGGGTCACATTGCACATTTGGACGCCGAAATGCGAGAGATTGGCGACGACTGAAAAGCTCTTTGTCACGCCCATGTACTGCTCTTTGATCATCGATCAGAGTCTAGCGATGAACCGCAGAATGGAGGAAGATGGCGACATGAAAACCGAGGTTTTTTTTCATATACAGTATATAAACGAGCATATTATTTCAGCAAATTGATTTTCGAAAAATTGGCAGGATATTCCCGGAATCGACGACGGCGGCGAAGAAATGTCGCCGTATTACGAAACTATTTCAGTGTGCACGAATTCTTCGGGCACAGAGCCGTCGAAGAAGACAAAGAGCTCGGACCACATCACGCGGATTTACGCGTGTGCCACCATGTGGCATGAAACAAGGGACGAGATGATGGAGATGCTCAAGTCCATTTTCCGCATGGATGAAGACCAATCTGCGAGAAGAGTGGCTCAAAAGTACCTCAAAGTCGTCGACCCTGACTATTACGAATTTGAAAGTTAGCCATATACAAATTTTTTTCTTCCATTTGCACAGTATATATATACAGTGAGACCCCCACATGCGGACACCTTGACCTGCGGACAATTTGACATAGGGACACTTATTTTCTCATAAAAATTTATAAAGAAAAGGCCCAACATGAGGACACTGACTCAACATACAGGGACATTTGTGATAAAATTTCAAATACATTTCAGACCAAATTACAAGAAACAGATATTTCCAAGCCTAAAATTGATGCAAGAAAAGTTCTTGGGCATTTATCTCACCAATTTACCATCCATTTAGCTAATTAAAAAAAAAATTACCTCAAGCACAGAGCGACTTCCTCCTCTCTTTTTCACTTGAATATTATTTTTTACAGAGAATGCCAACATTTCTATGTACTGTTCAGAGGTATTCAATTCCCTGAAAGCCGATATTTTGTTGAAATATATTGATTGGAATCAGTTTAAATNATGTACTGTTCAGAGGTATTCAATTCCCTGAAAGCCGATATTTTGTTGAAATATATTGATTGGAATCAGTTTAAATTGGGAGACAATTTTTATTTTCATGGAATTATAGTGAGTATGTTGTGCATAAAACACTAATTAAAAATTATATAATGTAAGTCTAAGGGATAATGAGATTCAACTCAGGGACATTTTGACTTGGACACTCTTGATGCACCAATTATGTCCGCATCTCGGGGTCTCACTGTATATACAGTGATTAACCCAATACCTGCCATGGGACCCATTTGGGACTCAGGTGCTACAGTATTTGGAAAATCATAAAAATATATTTATGCATTTACTTCCTATAGTGACATTCTAGCATTGCAAATGAATCAGAATATATGTTTGCATTCAAATTTAGCTCATAATAATACAATTTAGTAAAACAAATGCCTGACATTTTATTTTTCCAATGTATAGAAGACTTTTCTCATTGGGATAAAAGAAGGTGATATATACCTGCTGTGTGAGCCCCATTTGTGGGGATCAAGTTTAAAATTCAAATACTTGAAAAAATTTTGAATCTAAAATTAACAAAAAAATGTCCCCAGCCTATCTAAATGTAAATTAAGTGAAATAAAGCAAAATTGGGTGTGTGGCATATTTGACATTTAATGGGGTTAAACCTCTTCAAGTTAAATATCATAAGGTGTGGGGCAAAGGTCCACCAATGAAGCAGGTATAGTGGAATGTCATCAAAAAATTTGGAAGCTGAGCTTGAAGGCAGGTTTCTCAGAATAAAATAAAAAATTTGCAGGTGAAAAGTGGTCTAAAGTGCTGTTGAAAGGAAGGCCAACTTCCATTTTTTTCATTGGATAATTTCAACTGTCACATTGTTTTTTAAAAATTTCAGATGAAGAAAAAAGACTTCATTGCTACTTTTGATAAATTTATTATCCTGCAGAAAATTTCCTGGGTGGACAGGCAAAAAATTTTTTCAGACCACAGGTTGGAGAACAATGGTATCCAACTCAGCTAATTTATTGCTGTATTTATTTTTGTGGGTAATTTTTTCTCTCAAAAACAAAGTCGTGTGTAAAACAAACTACTGCGTAAACTTCCTAGACTTCTACCTCTACCTCTGTTACACTAGTTAGTCAAACACTTTTACGAATAACTATACTACCTGCAACGACGAAGAGTACAGCATCAGACCAACATTCGCATCAAGCCACCCAAGAAATACCCTGCTCCTTATGGAGGAAGACTTGTCTGGACTTTGCCTGGCAGAACAAAAATCATTTGCCACTTGAAGAACAAGGACAAAATCAGGACCAGAAAACGCTGGAGTCAGGTTTGTAGTTTTTACATATATATATATTATATTTGGGGTTCATTTTATTGCTAAACCATCAAGGTTTCTGCAAAATCTCCAAATCAGAAAGGATTTAAAGTGCTGGAGCAATAAGGCAGCTTGAAGGCAATACAGGTGGTACCTTGCACTTTGACCACACCCCACAATTTGTCTGTCCATGGTTGAATTTGCAGGGAGGTTGACTCACAATTTGACCTCTGATGTCCCACCGAGAGGCACAAGAACATCAGATTCAATGTATAGAACAATGCATTTGACATTGATTTGCAATTCAACTGCTTCACAATTTGACCCTAGTCCAGCAACAGATTAGGGTTGAATTGCAGGGAAAAACCTGTATATGCAGAAAGTTCTCTTGAGAGAACTGTATATTGTGTTTGGTATGACCTCAAGGGAAATGAAGGACAATGCTCATCTCTCTTGATGTTCTTCTTGAGAATGACTTATTTTCTCACCATTCAACATTAAATTTCATCTAAGCAACAATTAGAACATAAAAGGAAACCAGATCAAAGATAAAAAATAAAATAACCAGTTTACCTTGTTAGGTGGTGCTCTGGCAAATATGTTAGATTTCAAACACAATAGCTTCACAAAAAATAAAGATAAAATAAATTAATCCAATGCTGTCAAAATAAAAACAATTCAAATAGCTCCAAAACCATTCCCTGAATATCTGGATTCAAATACAGTATGATGATCAATAAAAACACTCATTCTTCAGTAGACCATTTTAAGTGAGCAAATGAGAATAATACCACATATCTAATTCTTGCTCCTTTTTGCAGACAGAAATGGTATTTAATTCTCAGTTTGCAAGTATTTTAATTTATTAAGGAAAGTTTTGACTTCTTTTTTTTTTATAGGTGATGTACATGTATTATTTATTGGGCCACCGGTTGATGGAGCTGCCAATTTCTGAGGAGAGGAAGTCCACCATTGCTGAAAACACATATTTGCTGACCCTGGATGGAGATATTGACTTTCAGCCTGGGGCTGTGCAGCTTTTGGTTGATTTGATGAAGAAGAACAGGAAACTTGGGGCTGCTTGTGGACGCATTCATCCTGTTGGATCAGGTTTGAGACCAATAAGATTTCTTCCTCTTTTTTATTTTACTAGTGACTCCTATAAGCAGTCTTGTCAACTTTGTGTTTGTGATTTATCTAAACCTATATAGTTCACAGAGATGAAAATTCCAGGAAGAATGTGGGGTATGATATGCATCATGTCCATTACATTTCGTGAATGTGGGCCAAACAAAGGGGATGGTGAATAGTTGAACCACTATAGGTTTAAAACCAAGTTTCTCCTTTGTCACTGTGACATCTATTTATTTTATACTACACATGTGTGTGACTTCTCCAACCTGGTTCACAGAAATTACAATTCCAACAAAAAAATATACAGTATGATGTATATATTCATGCAGATTTTGTGAGTATATAGGCCAAACAAATGGGATGGAATGGTTTATATCCCTGTAGATTTGAAACCAGGGTATTTCCTTTTTTTGGCTATAGTGACATCTATATTTATTGTCATCTACTGTATGCATGTGTGTGGATTATTCACAACTATTTCAGAAAAATGGTTACTTCAGCCAAAATATGGATTAGGATGCATATTCATTTATATTTAGTGAGTGTTCGTCAAATGTGAGGGATATGGTATAACTGGGTCTTGTAGGGTTGGAGCCAAGTTTTTCCTTTATACTAGTGGAGTGTTTTTGAAGTTGTATATAATTAGAACTCAACACCAGAACTATGGTTGATCCAAGATTCCAATTGAAGATTTTGTGAGTGCCATAAGAATAATTTTGTTAATATCAATAAAGTATGATGTGTGTTATGTATCATATGATATATATATTTTACTGTAGTTGGATTGGTGTGGCAAGATAATTTCAAAAACATGCATTTTACCATTATGTTTTCAGGTCCTATGGTGTGGTACCAAATGTTTGAGTATGCAATTGGTCATTGGCTTCAGAAGGCAACAGAGCACATGATTGGTTGTGTCATGTGTAGTCCTGGCTGTTTCTCCATTTTCCGTGGAATTGCTTTGATGGATGACAATGTCATGGGGAAATACACAACTAGGTCAGATGAAGCCAGACACTATGTGCAATACGATCAAGGTTTGAATTTATTTTTTACATTTTTTTGAATTTTTCAAATATCGGCCTTTTGATTTATTTATTTTTAATTTTTTTTTAATATTCAGGAGAAGATCGTTGGTTGTGCACTTTGCTGCTTCAGAGAGGATACAGAGTGGAATATTCAGCAGCCAGTGATGCTTACACTCATTGCCCTGAGGGCTTTTCAGAGTTTTACAACCAGCGCAGAAGATGGGTTCCTTCCACCATGGCCAACATCATGGACTTGCTCATGGACTACAAGCTGACCATCAAAGTCAATGACAGCATATCATTTCCTTACATTGTTTATCAGGTATATATATATATTTTAATTTGAAAGACTTTTTGGGTTTGAAAATTTAAGAGGATGTTTTTTTATTGTTATTTTGCAGTTCATGTTGATGATGGGCACCATTTTGGGGCCAGGGACCATATTTTTGATGTTGGTTGGTGCCTTTGTGGCTGCTTTCCGAATTGACAATTGGACTTCATTCACTGCTAATGTTATACCCATTTTCTTGTTCATGGCCATTTGTTTTACTGCACCCTCAAAGTTCCAGGTATTTTAAAAATTTTTTTTGTTTTGTTTGCCTGGTGTCAAAATGTGTAATATGATGTTTGTATGTTTGCAGTTGATTTTTGCTCAAATTATGTCAGCTGGTTATGCCTTGGTCATGATGGCAGTGATAGTGGGAACAGCCCTGCAACTGGGTGAAGATGGAATAGGATCTCCATCAGCCATTTTCTTGATAGCCTTGTCAGGCAGCTTTTTTATAGCAGCCTGTTTACACCCTCAAGAGTTTTGGTGCATTGTTCCTGGGTTGCTGTACCTGCTGTTGATCCCTTCCATGTACCTCTTGTTGATCATCTATGGGCTGGTGAATCTCAATAACGTTTCTTGGGGCACCAGGGAAGTGCTGACCAAGAAGACCAAGGCTGTGAGTTCATAATTGGGGAAAACATGTGACTTTGTTTTTTTTTTAAATAAATTTTGACAAAACAAAACTAATATACCTTATGTGCTCTTTCATTGGAAAAAGGTCATCTGCACCAAGATTAAAATTTAATTGTTTCACAGATATTCATATACATTTGAATGTTCAACAAATATTTCAAAGAGAAAATTTCTCATAACTTGTCATGTCTGGCAGAAAATTGAATCAAGCCCTCCAAAAAAGCAAATGAAAGTTAATCCTAAATTTTTTAAATTACACTTTCCCAAATTCTTTAATGAGAAAATGTCCAATCCCTTCTCATATATTTGACAAAAAATTGAATGAAGTAGGCCACAAAAATGTAAATAAAACTCTTTTTTAGGATGGAAAAATTGCCATATACAGTATTACATTTTCCCGAATACGTCAATCAGAAAATTTCCAATAACCCACGTTTGGCAAAAACATTGAATGAATGAAGCCTTCCAAAAAAGCAAATAAAACTTTTTTCAGAATGACAATAAATGAAGAAAACACAACAAACCCAATGAATCTGCAAAAGTAAAATATTCTTCTGATTACAAAAATATCACAAATTGAAATCATAAATTTTAAAAAACTTTTATACATGTAGTTCTTACATTTTATTTATGATGTGATTTTTTTCCAAATGTCTATAGGAACAAGGACTACAATATTTCCTCAGAGAAGTTTGCAATAGTCCCAAAATATTTTTTGAAGAAAATTATGTGCAGCTGAAAGTTATCATTTTAGAAATATTTTCAGAAGTTCTTTTCAGTGATAAAGTATATTTTTCTAAAACAAAATAGCATTGGAATGTAATAAGGGACTATCAATGAAACTTCAGCTCTTTACACTCCAAGAAAAATATCAATATAAGTTAAAATTCTCATTGTTGAAGATGATCCACTATAATTCCTGAATCAATTTTTAAAAATAAATTACCTGTTGTTTGTGACTTTTCAGGAACTTGAAAGAGACAAAAAGGAGGCAGAAGAAGCTCAAAAGAAACACAGACAAAAGGCTCTGCTTGGAATCCTCAACAAAGGCAATGGTTCAGAAGACGAAGGCTCAATTGAATTCTCTCTTGCTGGCCTATTCAAGTGCATGTGTTGTTTATACCCAAAGCCAATTGATGAAGGACAGCAGTTGATGAAAATCGCAGACAGTCTCATGACCATCACCAAGCGCTTGGACACCATTGAAAAGTGAAGTTAATTTTTTGAAATCTTTGTAAAAAAAAACAAAATCATTGAATTTATCATCATCAGGGTTGTGGATCCTCATGGACAAGTTGTGGGCAGAAGGAGAAGCTTCTCTAGAAATTCCACCAGGGGTCACAATGATCCTCTTGGCACTGTTGCAGAAAATGACCAGGAGGAGGACAACTTTGATGACAATTTGACAGACACTGAAAGCGATCGGCTTGGTATGAGACCTGAAATCTGAAAAATACCATTCATTCAGAAACAAAAATTATGTGTATACTTGAAATTTAAAAAAATCTCATTAAAACAAATTTTTGCTCATGACTCATCTGTTTATATATAGGCCAAAGAAATTATTTGTTGAATGGCAGAAAACTATGAAAAAATATATTTAAAAATTTGTAGCATCCCAGCTTCATCAAAGAAGAAAACTTTGTGATCAAAATACTGTATGTATAAATATTGTTTTTGAATTTATTATTTCCAGCTGAGCCAAAGATAGAAAGGGATGAAATGATAAATCCCTATTGGCTGGAAGATTCTGCACTTCGAAGAGCAGAATACGACACTTTGCCAGGCCCAGAAGTGCAATTCTGGAACGAATTGATAGAGAAATACTTGTTTCCAATTGACGCTGACAAGGAGAAGCAGGTACTGTTTTTTAAAATCATTTTTTTTTCAAATACAGTCTGTGCAGAAAAATCAGATTTACATCAAAGAGGAATATTTCTTTTTTTTTTATCCGGAGCCGTGTGGAGAAAAATCATGAATATTTGTGTTGCATATATTTATATATTTTTATCGTTTTTATTATGTATAGAAAGTAATAGGTGGGCAACTAAAGGAGCTCCGGAACCGCAGTGTGTTCTACTTCTTCATGTGTAACGCAATATTCATACTGATAGTATTTCTGCTGCAATTGAACAAGGATAACCTGCATTTTAAATGGCCATTCGGAGAAAAGACCAACGTGACTTTGTTGTCTGAAGAAGGGGCTCAGGTGAGGACCGCAGCTTTTTTTTTCTAAAACACTTTTTTTCTCTCTTTTTTTCTCTCTCCACATTCCTCTGGACTATTATTTTTTTTTTCACAACATCATCATCATCATCATCATCATGGATTCAGGCCAAGATTGCGGAGGACCTGAAGGAACTCCGCAATAAATCCGTGTTTGCGTTCTTCATGTTCAACGCGCTTTTCATTCTCATTGTCTTCTTGCTACAATTAAACAAAGACCAACTACACATAGACTGGCCTCTTGGTGTCCGCACCAACATCACCTACCTTGAGGAGATTTCTGAGGTAAAAGAGGATATGGTTATATATTTGCAAGAGGAAAAAAAAAAAAAAGGAAAGGGGCAGAGAGAAGATGAGGAGGCTTAATACCACCAGCACTGCTTCAAATTGTGCAGATTGCATTTTACACTGTTATTAACTACATATATATATATATATATGCAGTATATATATATGCATAGATGAGGTGGGCATAGATATTTATTTAGAAATCTCTCTCTCTCTTTGTATATGAGGTGGATCATCTTTGTCTGTTCAACTGGTCCAACTACGTTTCTCATGTGACAAGAAAAGACTGGTCAGTTCAGATGTACAGTATATATATGCCGGTTGTCCTAGATGCACGCGACCTCTAATATTTTCAGAGTAGGTTTGATTGTGAAAGAACAAATTCAAATATTCCATGATGTTCTGAGGGTCTGGGATTTTAAAAATGGTTTTTAAATTTATTGCATGATGATGAGTGAAAAATGCCCATGCAGTTATATATAGGGCCAGAGAAGTTCTTCAACCATGTTACAGGGACATAAAAATGTTTCAGGCTGCCTGACTATTTTATCCATTTTTTATGTGGAAAAGAAAGTTGGTAAATACATGAAAATGTTCAATTTTTAACAAATTTTAGCCCCGCCCTGTGACTTGAGTGAAGAACTGTTGCTGTAATAACTGGAAAGTTTTCACTCCCCATCAAGCATCAGTGGCTTGAAAAACTTTTTTCCAATTGAATTTTTATGCATTACCCATTATTTAAAATGCGGAGGAAATTTAATTGGAAAAGCAAAACATTTCCTTTTTCAGCTATCCTAAAAAATTTCAAGCACAATATGTTACATTGACTTTTTTATGTGGAAAATAGCCAAGAGCTTAGAACATCATGGGCTATGTCATGATTTTTTTTTTTACAATCACACCTACTATAAAAATATCATAGGTCGCGTCCAACTGGGACAACCCTTGTATTTTGGAATTTAGCATTCATATGCATTCAGATATTGTTTCATACAGATTATCCATTAACTGATCTGACTTATCCGCTTGTTGAATTAAATTTATTCTCAAATAAGTGAATAATTGTTTGCTCTGTTCAAGATTTCCACAGTTTTGCTGAAATCTTCCCTTCAGTCTCATGTTATTAATTCATTTTAGCCATTCACAAATTTTCAAGTCTGGTTATGATTTTCATTCAAATTCAATTCAGATCCCCTGGCATTACATTGAAAATATTCCTATACCAAAATTGACTCAGGAAAAATACCAGTTGACCTGACAAAGAAGAATTGCAAATATCTTTTGTACAAGAAAAGCTATTTTGACTTCTGTGACGCTTTTTTTTTCTACTGTGACTGGTTTCTTCTGCTTGATGAAAAAAAAAGGAAGAAGAAAGACTAATGATTTCAACTGAATTGAGACATGGACTGAAATGAAATGGTGCAAAGACCTTATTTTCTTCTCTTTCCTATATATTGACCTGTGACTGATGCTTTTCATATAGAGCTTTTATACATATATAGGATTGAGAGAGGATTATATAGATGCTTATTTTGCTGTGGATATCTACATAATTTTCTTTATTGTTTCCTCATTTGCAAATAAAATATGCTGAGTGAGCTTTTTGTTTAAGCAGAATTCCCTTGTTTGCCAACATGTCCTTTTCACGCACAACCTTTATACAACACTTCAACACTTTTTCTTCTTCTCAGCTTTCTTTTCATGTGTGTGTGTGTGTTTGTGTGTACAGCTTATGGTATTAATATTTTTCGTGTCGCCATGTGTCAATAAGGTGACGGAATTATCAGAGTGATTTATACTGTATATTGTTGATTGCTGATATTTTGCGTTACTTTTTGGCAGCCGATTGTGACAAAGGAGTATTTGCAATTGGAGCCAATTGGTCTGGTGTTCGTGTTCTTCTTTGCGCTGATTCTCATCATACAGTTCACTGCCATGTTGTTCCATCGTTTTGGCACTTTGTCTCACATTTTGGCATCCACTGAACTGACTTGCTGCAACAAGAAGGTACGTTTTTTTTTCTTCTGCAGAGTGGAATAAAATGGGCAAAAGATGAGGTGTTAATTGGCGCTTCTTTTTTTTCTTCCTTGCAGGTGGACGACAGTGTTTTGGATATTGAGAAGAGTGCTGTGCAAATTGTGAAGGAGTTGCAGAAATTGAGGGACATTGATGAAGATGAGAGTGAAGATGGGTCCGATAGGACTTTGGGTAGAAGAAGGACTATTCATCAGTTGGAGAAACACAGGAGACACAGGCACAGACAAATTGGCACATTGGACGTTGCTTTCCGCAAACGGTTCTTTGCCATTTCCAATGCTGGTGAAGGAAATGATCCTGAATCAGGTAATTATTATTCTGCAGACAATGTAATTGTGATGTTTTATGAGAGAGTGTCAATTTGTTGTTTGTTTTAAAAGCTTGGGGAAATTAGGTTGACATCCTGAACACCCCCAAAATCTGTGAAGTTATGTAGCATTTTACAAATTATATCACTTTTAGTTATTTGAATACTCTTGTTGTTTTGATCCCCACGCTTATACAATAATGATCCTCTAAATAAAGGGTCTGTGTTAAATTTTTTAATATATGTAAGAATTTTGGCTTTGCAATGCATAAAAATATACTGTACCTCATTTTTATTGTATTAAAAATATAGAGGAAACATACTTGAAATTCTGAACACTCCCAATAAATGTTGGAATTTTACTGGCTTTTTGCCAATTTATTTCAAGTTTTTTTATTACTTATTTTATTTTTTATTTCCCAAGTTGATTAGAATAATAAGACTCTAAATAAATGTATTCTTTTCGATTCCTCAACTCTGTAAGAATTTAAACCTTGAAATGCATGAAATTAATATATTTCAATTTTTGTTGCTTCAAAACTCAAGAAAATTCTGAAGCTCCTAGATATCTGAATTTTTTTTTTAGCTGTTTGCCAATTTAATTGCTGTTTTTTAATGCCTGTGTTGTTTCGAATCCCAAATTACTAACAATTCTAAAACCCTAAAATAAGGATTCTGTTCAATTTTTCAACTCTAAGAATTTTTTTCTTGAATTGTTGCAACATTTCAGGACCAATAAATGTTGAATATTTTTCTTGGGCTAAGTCATTGTTTAAATAAGACCACATCTGGTTTATTTAATATTTTACTCATGCAAGACATCTTCTTTTCAGGTGCTCATGTTCCTGGAAACATGAGGAAGCTTTCCTCAATGAGAAGAGAAACCATCAAAGCCCTGGACCTGAGAAGAAAAACAGTCATGGGGGAGAAAGCGGAAAGGAAACAAAAGATGGAGACTCTCGGGGCGAAAAGAGGTAACTTTCCTCACTCACTTTCACAAATTGACCGAAGGTGTCGCTCCCATGCAAGTTTAAACATTGCAAACGTTTCGCAAAAAAAAAAAAAAATAGGCGAAGTGATGAAAGCCAGAATGGCTGAAGCAGCTGCTGCCGCAGGTTACCACAATGGGTCCACGAATGGTGGGGTTGCCAACAGGGGTTATGAATCAGAAAACAATGAACACCCGGGTTCAGTTCGCCTGCAAAACCTCCTGAACCCTCCCATCATCCGGTCGGACTTGCCTTGAAGGGGATTCATTTTCAACAACAACAAAAAAACACCCATTCGACATGATGGGAGCTAAAATACGAAAATTTGGCACAAAAAAAAAAGAAGAGCTGAATTGCCAAACTATCACTTGCGAAGCAGCTTTCAGAAGAAAAATAAGCAACGATTATATACACACAGAGCAGCTGATCATGCGGGAACTGCCAATTTTTTTTTTAAAGTGAGAATGTGTGATGTGGATTTTGTAAAAATTTATTTGTCTGCTCATTTATTTTTTTTTTTCGGTGGGACCGGAACAAGTGATTGTTCTGTTTTTTCGTGCGTGCTTTTGAAAAGATCTGCGGGAAAAGATTGGACCGAAATTCGCGGAAGAATTTCTTGTTTTTTTTTTTTCATATGTGGCTTTTCTTATATTGGTGTGAATTTCCCACCAAGAAAGAAAAAGAAAGTTTATTACGATGCTGGTTGATATAGATAACTTTTGCCCGTGTCTTTCGTCGGAAAAGTTGCCAAAATTTGAAATATGAAGAAGAGGGAATGAATCGTTGAGAGACGAATAATGTTTCAAAAGAAAAGAAGAGAAAAAAACTTCGTTTTTCTATTTCTCATCGTAACTGCTGCTGCTGTGTTCGCGTTTTTCAAGGTTTGTCATTTTAATGTCGAGTTTATCCCCAACCAAAGGTTCTTCATTGTTTTTAATTTTGTCTTCATTTGTGGCTCGTGACCGACTTTGCTTGGCAATGGCTGGTTTCCTGCTGATTTCCCTTTCTGCGGATTCCCGTTTGATGAAAAGCATGATGGCGGCGCCGATGATGAACATGTCTGCTCCACAGAGCGCACCATAGCTCCAGCCAAAGTTCCAGGAGTCGGCCATTGTTGTAGAGCTCAGCACAGGGAATGCTACCAGGGCCACTGTGCAACTAACCACTGGAAAAGTATCAAATTTGTGTTTTTTTGTTGTTAATGGAGCTTGGCATTAATTTTTCGGTACTTCCTGTTATCTCAGTACCTACTTTCCTGTTATCTCTGTACCTTCCATCTGACCAATTTAACCTGACCTAACCTAACTTCACCTAACCACCTCCCAAAATCAGTTTCTGCTTTCTTTGGGTTTCTGCTGTAGGTTATGTTAGCTACAAATATCTTTTAACTAACATAACCTGACCTAACCTAACTTTACCTAACTGTCTCCCAAAATCAGTTTCAGCAGAATGCAAAAAAAATATACAGTTTCTGGTAGGTTGTTGTGATTATGAACTTGTCCTAAAGATTTGTCTGGATGGTAGTGCAGTCTAGGAGTGAGGTACTGAGATAACAGGAAAGTACCAATTTTTCTTAACAGGTTTTCTTGCTGAATAAGGTCAATTTGGATTATTTGCAGTGCCACACATTTTCTCTGTATAATGTGAGGTTTTGCAAAAGATTCCTCAATAATGCATAAAAATTTTCTGGTCTATGTTGAAAAATGAGTGCCAAGCCCTTTTTGGTTTTTTACATAAGATTCTATCAGGTTATTTAATTAAAGAGCACAGCTTTTGGTATATTAAAATATTGAAGACCTTTTTGTGCTCCCTTCTCATGCCAAAATCTTAATTAATAGTCATCTTCTCAATTGCAGAGTAACATTGAGGTCCCAATTAAGATGCATATAGACATAATTATACAATAATTTTCATGTTGCGTCATTTTTCCAGCATGGGCTTCAATATGAGAAAAATCTTGATCACTTCTTGGCTTGTTTGGCAAAAATATTGGGAAAAGTCTTCCAAAAATTCAATAGCAATATGTTTTTCCCAACTGCTGTAGGATGCAGTATATATAACTGCTCAGAAGAAAATTGAACAGAATCTGTTTTTTGGCATGCAAAGGAGTCCAAAATGCAAGGAGAGAAAATAAGCACCCTTATAATTCTATGCTGTGCAAAGTTTATGAACAAGCCCCCTCAAAAGAAAAGCATATTATCCTGGAAATATATTGGAGTGAATTTGTGAAGAAAATTATTTTTGACACTGATGCTTTAGATAAATGCTGTATGCTTTAAAGTTGATATCCTATTGCATTATTGTATGTGTTGTTTATATACAAGACCCACTTACTTGAAACAATGATGCAGACTTTAGCCACAAGGTACCACTTCTGCTTCTTTGTACCCTCATCAACATAAATCCCCATGCCAGTGAAGATTACAGTCAGGAACAAGGTCAGGATTGTGATTGTGCACAAGACAAGACCTGTTATTCCTGTTTGGAGAAAACAGGACACAAAAGCATATTGCATTTATGCATTACTGTATTTGGGATAAATTTTCCCAGATAATGTATTCATACATAAAACTGAACTTTATATAAAAAAAGAGACCTTGAATTCACCTTGGGAACCAATGATGACTTTGCATTCGTATTCATCAGTGTCCTCCTCACCAGACTCCTCCCAAGTAAATTGTCTAGTGCATGTTTGAAACAGTCCTATGCTGTAAATGGTACCTTCAGTGGTTACCCATTGATTTGTTCCACTGGCTGCAATGGTCAACACAAGTGCTATTGATGCACACAGCAATGCAATCACCTATAGTTGGAAAATTTAAACCATATACTCAGCAGAAACACTTGGAACCTTATTGTTATTCACAAGCACATACCTTGAAAGGTTTCACCAGAAAGACCACATTTTCTGCATCCTTCAGGTGGGTTTCAGATTTTGTCTGATACCCTGTTGATGCTGATGTGACACCATTGCTGGGCTTCTCTGAAGCCATGGGAGATTTTGATGACCATTCCAAGTCAATGGGAAAGTTCTTCTCATTCGCACTAGCCATGCATGTCTAATTTTGCATCAGTAAAACAAAATTTTGTCACTGTATATGTCAGCATCCACATTGGATTCCTTACTGTTCCTTTCTGACTGAGGGTGTATAGGTGGAATACTATGATTCAGTTTATTTCCTGTGCTTGTTATCTTATCTTTTGGGTTTGTATTTCTGAAAGTTTATTTTTTGCTGGTTGCCCTAATATCTGTAGTCAGCCTAGGTCGCATTCTGGTGTTTGCCAAGTTTATCTGTGCTGCTGGTTGATAAGCTGAAGGCAACATGTACCACTGTAAAAAGTACCTTCCTTATTGATGGTGAAATTTCATCTTTTGTCTTGAATTTACTAATACAGATTTTCATACAGTTATAGTGGGGCCGGCCAGTTGAGATGCAGATGTAAAAAGGGATTTTCTTAGGCTGTCCGCATCAATTTGAAGCATATCTGTTATGTGCGTCAGATCACATTTTACAGAGACATCAATGGTCATGTTTTAACTCCGTTCTTGTATTTAGAAAAAAAATTGAAAATAGTCCACGGGAAAGTCGATTACAATCTTTTTTTCAACTTTGGGACACATACAAAAAACCCTGAAGAAGAAAGCATATATTCAAGTCTTTTTGACCTTAGGCATGCAAATAAAAGGTTAAGATCAAACACGCATGACTGAGATGCCCATAAATTGATTGGCTGCAAGCCAAGGTGACTATGTCTAAGGCTGTACAATGGCACATGCTGTATTCTTTTACTAAACATGGAAATGGATATCTGTGAGATTTTTCAGTATAACTGAATATTGCAGCTCTTTGTTAATATAATTAATCTATGACAACATGGCTCCCGTCTATCGGGCACATTGCGCGCGTGCCTGCAGTTCACTGTGGGGAAACTGGAAATATATGTCAGTTGTGAGCGATTTAGTGTGAATTACGGTTCAGTTTCATGAAAGAGTTCATTTCTCTAATTCTCTTGAATTCTTTTGAACTGTGTTATTATAAATATTCTTCGTTTCCGTTCCATTAGGGCAGTCACAAAACGAAATGTCGCGATCCGAAGTGGAATCCTCGGTCGCGGATGATATCGCGGGTTCCCTGAAAAACAAACCTGCTCAGAAGGTGCTTTCGGACAACAACATCTCCGAGAAAGACGCAAAGCCAATTTCTGAAGAAGATGTGATCGTCTTAGACGGTCCGGCGAAAGAAAACGCAGTTGATCATCCTCGTAGGAAACAACTATCCATTATAGACATGATGAAGAACGCGAAACGCGTCAGAAGTCCTCTCAAAGAAGAAGATTCGTCGAAGCGGCCGAAACTCTCTGAAGCTGAAAACTGCGCTATGAAACCCGTCACGGTGCTGCTCGTCAGAGACCCCGTGTTAGAAAAGAAATCCGAAGAAGTGGTCTCTGAAATGGATTCATCCTCTGAGGAACTTTCCGTTGAGGAAGTTGATAATGACGATCTGAAGGAAGAAGGAGACGATCTGAATGAAACTGAAGATGTTGAGGAGCCGAAGTCTGATTCTTTCATCGACGTAAACCCAGAAAAGCCGGAAGAAAACGGTGAAACCCCGAAACCCAAGAGGCAGCGGAAAATAAATCCTGCTTCGGTAAGTATTCCCATCTTTTACATCTTTTGCGAAGTGAAATTTTCATATTTTTGTTGATATCTCAGGAAAAGGCAAAAGAGGAAAAGCGCAAAGAGAAAGAATTGCGCCAGAAACGTAAAGAAGAAGAGCGGCTTGAGAAAGAGCGTCGGAAAAAGCAGCAAGAAGAAGAACGAAAACAAAAGGAGGAAGAACGTCAACGCATCCGTGAGGAGAAGGAACAGAAACGTCGCGAAAAAGAGGAAGCCAAGGAGAAAGAACGATTAGAAAAGGAAGCGAAGTCTAAAGCGAAGGAAGAAGAACAAAGGTTTTCATTGCAACAAGTGTTCGACTGTTAAAATTACTGATTTATTTATTTCAACAGGCAAAAAGAAGAAGAGAAACGTAAAGCTGATGAGGCGAAGCAGCGAGAAGAGGAAGCTAAATTGGAGAAGGCGAAAAAGCAGAAGAACTTCTTCGCAAAATTCTTTGTGAAAGTTGACGTTCAACCTCAATCAACTGCTACCTCTCAGGTTACCAACGAACTTTTCAAGCCTTTTGCGGTGAGTTTAAATTTAATTTTTCCCTGAATTTTATATAATATGAAGAACTTTATTTTACGTGAGTTATACGTTGTATCTTATAACGTGAGTTCAAGATTAGGTTAGTCAGAGTTTATGTATTGTGTGTGATATGAGGAAGAAGCACGGCATACGCTAAACTTCTAGCTTACTTTTCTTCCCAGTTGAAAGACAACATGAAACTCGCTCCCCGAACCAGAGCAGCAATTTCTGACGTTCGGAAATCAGCTCTCGATAATCTCCTGACCTCGCAAACAACCGGAAAATCCGGAATGTACCTTCAGGAACTCAAAGACTCTTCGTACAATCCCGGAAGCTCATCGGCAACTTATCCTGTCACTAAACTGGACGAAAGTGACGTGCAAATCATGGGTAAGTCGGAGAATATTTGCAAACCGATTCCAGCTCGCAAAACTTCGTTTTTTAGACGAAAGCACGAGTGATATTATGTTCGAAACTCATTTGGACGCGAGAAGCCAAGAATCCTGTGCCACGAAACGCGGAAAACTGTTGCAGTTTGACGAAAATCGTCGCCCACCGTATTTTGGAACCTGGCGAAAGAATTCGAAGATCATCAACCCTCGCAACCCATTCAAAAAGGATCCTGTGAGTTGATCATATTTTCATTATAACAAATGTCTTGATGAGTTCTATCCTGCATGAAGGTATTCTTCGACTACGAAGTGGATTCGGATGACGAATGGGAAGATGAAGATGATAATGCTGAGAGCCTGAAGGGAGACAGTGACGAGGAGAAAGAAAGCGAAGATGATTATGAAATCGATAATGATTTCTTCGTTCCACACGGATATTTATCCGACGATGAAGGCGATGGAAGCGGCGATGAAGCTGAACAAAAGACGGATGAACGTGATGTTGTGAGAACAATTTCAACAAAACTTTTTTTTAATTTTTGAAAATTGCAAATAAGTATTCGTTTCTTCTCTTTACTCCAAGGACCCTGATGCTCAGGAGAAGAAACTGCGCAAGAAAGCCGCAGAGTTCGAAGAAGAACTCAAACGGAAGACGACTCGATTGCATCCCATTCTCATCGGCCCTCTGTGGAGTTCGGAAGAACATCCGATGAATCCCAAGTGGCTGACTCATTTGGAACCCTTGGAAGCCTTGCTTTGTTGTGGCAACACCGTCGCAGTTTATACATCTTTCAATCCTCCGCCGAAAAGCGAGGATGGAGCGACTTTGCAGGCGGATCCGGATTCCGCCAAGCGCCGGAAGCGGAAGCGTTCGGAATTCCCTGACGAGGCTGTGCCACAGTTGGTGAAACATCTCTATGCGAGATCGTCGAAGAGCAAAGTTGCTTTGGCCAACGAATTTGGCGATGAATGGGTTCGAGAAACTGCTTTGAAAGGGCTGCCGATTGTGAGTGCAGATGAATTTAGGATTATTCGCGGAAAAATTCATTCGACAGATCGAATATTTTCTGGTCTGCTCCGCATTTCGATATTTTACTCAATTTTATCGATCCTGACCATTCGAAAATTAAACAAACGCTGCCGAAGTAGGGAAAACGTTTAACGAAAGCACGAACGCATCACTTGTTTGCTGCATAATTTTGTAGATGAATGGGCTCGAAAAACTGCTTTGAAAAGGCTGTCGATTGTCAGTGAGTCGAATTTTGCTGATGAACTGGTGTGCTTAGGGCTCTTGAAGTAAAAATGTATGACATCGAATATTTTCTGATCTGTTCCGCAATTCAGTGTCTTCGAAATGATGCAATTTTATCGACCATGATCATTCGAAAATAAACTAAATGTAGAATGTTGAGTAACGAAAGCTCAGATGTATCACGTGTACGATGCGTAATTTTGCCCCTAAATTGGAGGATTAATGCTGAAATTCGAACATTCTTCAGAAATTTTTTTTATGTTTCATTTTATTTCTCACAGGTGAAGATTCCGAAGTTGTTGATCGTCGCCAAGTTGAAGGAGATTGCGGATTGGGATCCGTCTCGTGGCCGTTGGCTCGTCAAGGACGACGTTCGCAAAGAATATCCAGACTTGGCAGATTTGGAGCACGAAGAATCGGTGGAAGAAACTAAAATCAAGTCCAAAAAAAGGGTCAAAAGTGCTGTGAAGACAGAAACAGCCGAAGAAGAAATCCCGGAAACTACAAGTGCGTCAAAAACTGCTAAAAACGGGCCTTTGGACTCGTTTTTGCGGAAAGGCGGTAAAAAGTCGTTGAATTTCACGGATTTCAACAAGGATGAGGTTGAAGTAGTGGAAGTTGATTGCACTTGAAAATCAATCCTAGCGTGTTTTTTTTGGTGTAGAGGAACTGATTATTTTGTTGTACAGAAATGTTTTGTGAATGAATCAGTTTTGGGCGACTTTCTGGCCTCATCCTCATGGTTTTGCAAATGTGGATGAAATAGAACGCACTTATTCTAACATGAATGTCTTGATTTTCATCCCATCTGGGTTTCAAGCCATGTGAAGTCCATTCAGAGTTTCATACATGTTCAAATAAATTCTTATTTGAATAACTATGTGAGGTAGGCCATATCTAGGGGCTCTACTGCAGAATGGTATGCCATTCATATGAGAGGTACTGAATGAATCAACCCTGTTTTAAGTATTGAATGACTTCTAATTTCTAGTTGTGGAACCCATTTCTGTGTTCTGTAGCTATTTTGGGAACCAGTGACTAAATTTATGATCCTTGTACTGAAGAAAAGTTATTTTAAAAGTGGGCAAATCACCATGCATTTACGCTATTGTCTGTTCATGCAGAATATGTGAAGGTATTCAAATTCTAGAAATTTCTAAAACAATTGCTGTCTATGGTTTATTATTAGTTGGGTTTCAAGTACTGGGTGTTCACAGAAATATAATTTTATTCAACAGGTAATAAGCTTTGATCATTCTGTGACATTTTATTGCAAATTTGAAGTGCATATTAATCCAAATATTTAGTCAAAAGGATAAGTGGTCAAAGAGAATTTCAAGGTAAGGCGCTCCAGAAATGTTTTTTAATCTAACAGTATGATTGTCGCGGTAACTCAGTGAATGTGGTATTGTACATTATATGACTCAATTGAACACTGGCTACCATCAGTTTCAATTGATTACTTAGTGAGAAACTAACAATTAGACCACAAAAATTTTATAGATCATCTGTGAGTGAAGAAACTGAAATAGTAGAAAATATAAATTACCCGGTTCCTATCAGTATTGGCTCTAGCTTATCCAAAGCAGGAATTGGTGATGGCAACAAGGAGAAATCAAGTTCTCTGTACAGTACACCAAGACCAAAATTTAAGAATTAGTCTTGCATATAACAATTGGGGTAATGCATTTTAGGGAATGTTTTAGTTTATAAATTTTTAAAACTTATAAAACTGTGTATAAATAAATCTTTCGGAGTTCATTATATAGCGGCTGTCTGTTTCTTAGCCCTATTCAGTAAATCCACTTTCAGCAAAGGTCTGAGCGTTCGGTATTAAATTGTACGCATGTAATGATGTAAATAGTGTATCATTCACTCGGCACGATAACTTTTTGTTGTACCGGCTGCCACACCGGAAGGAGTCAACCGAATTCTTTAACCGACACCAGAAAGTCATCAAATTTAAATTAGAAGCAATACTTGCCGCGAATGAAAGCAGTGAACCCGCGTTGTTGCATTCCAGTGAAGGTATTTTCCGTGAGACCATTTTCTTGACGTGCTCTCGCGATCTCATGACGAAAATACAATGCTGTGTTTGAGTGTAGGCAGTTATGACCGAGCATCATTTTTAAAATTTTCAGAGATGAACCAATGACGCGAACCTGGAACACGCTCGCGAAAGCGTGGTACTCTGAGGTTCATTCATGCCTTCTTTTAAACTCAAGCAATGACTTCACGATTAGAACCTTTGGCCTCCAGCATCGGAGAATTGCAAAAACGAGCGGATGTGGAGGATGATGTAAAGAAAGAGCGTGGGGACAAGTAAGTCTTGTGGTTTTTATACTCCTGCAATAGTGATCTCTTTACTGTGAGTATCCAGGTTGATAAAATCGCTGGAAATGATTTACAAGAAAGCAGATGAGGCATACAGAAAGGGGGACCTGGAAATGAGCTACGTGTTTTACTATCGAACATTCACACTGTTGAACTTGCTTCGTCGTTCGACTAACTACCGCGCGGAAGCGGAAAGAAGGTTTGGAAATTTATCTCTAGAATCCCTGAATCGCTTGGAGGAATTACAAGGGAAACTGGAAGCGAGATACGAAGAGATGAAGCGCCGGAAATCCCTTGAACTCGAGAAGCAAGAGAAAGAAACTGTTGCATCTCCAGTGAAAAATGGAGTTGTCAATGGCCCTGCGGATCTCATTCTAATTGATGCGGAGGAACCCATCGTAACTGCCTCCTTGCAACGAAAGCCTTCTCGAGAACGATGGAAGAAGATTTCCTGCGATTCTCTCGCTAGGAATCTCGAAGGATGTTTCGATTACTCAATCCTCATCCTAGATTGTCGTCCAAGCGAGCATTTTTTGTCTTCACATATCCTACACGAGCGAGCCATCAACATTCCTGCCGATGGATTGAACGCGGGGTGAATTTCACGATCTTCAGTAAGGTTTTGAGAATGTGCGTTACGAATGAGATTTTAAATTTCAGAGTGACTACGCATAAAGTGGAGACATTGATCCCCCCTTTGTATGTGGAGAAGTGGCGGGAACGACACAGTGTTGATTTGTTGGTGCTGTGTGACTGGGATTCGGATCCTCCGAGCAACGCGATCCAGCCAAGACTTGCTGCTCTTCTAAAATCTTTGAGCGTAAGTCCGTGATCCTGTAAATTCCGTATTCACGTGATTTTAAAACGTTGTTTTTCCGGTCCTTCAGACTTGGCAACGAAAATATGACAATTTTTTTCGTTTGCAAAATTTTGATACATTCTATTGTCTTTCGTAGAAATGGGTAACAGTGCGTGTTATTGCCGCGTGAATTTCATGATTTTGTGAACGATCGCATTTAGATGGACGAGGTTGAATACAAGAGCGTCCCGATGGTGCTTCAAGGTGGCTACGAAATGTTCGCCAGGAAGTTCCCGAAACTAACGACCCACCCCGACGTTGCTCGCCCGGAAATTTCCTCGGAACCCGCTGCGCCGACATTAATCTCATCAATTCACATTTCTGTGGACCCATCTAAAATATCCTTGAATACGAAAGTGTCTTACCCGAAACTCACCTTCGCGTCATCGGAGGCGAAAAAACCGAAACCCGTGGAATCAACAGAAGAAACGGATGTTGGGTTCCACAGGTTCCGAGGACATCATCGTGCTTTTGCGGATCCCGTGCCTGCGTTCGACCGTTCTAGCAAACCTAAAATATTGGAAAAATTTTGGAACAAATCATCGACAACATCCATGAGTTCTGTGTTGAGTGACGACGTTCCTCTTGTGGACCGCAACAAAAAGCCGCCAGAATTGGTGGCGTCATTGTCGTCGGCGAGTGAAGAAAAGAATAAGATAGAAGAAGATTACTTGCGTGAAATGAGAGCAGCGGAAGAGAAAGAAAAGAAGTGGATACTATTGGCGAATGAGCGGAAGGCTGATGCAGATGGAGTCAGGATTCGTGAATTGCAGGACAAAGAAGAGTCGCTTTTGAGAGAGCTTGAAGCCAGTGAGAAGAATCGAAAATCCTTGGTGAGTTCTCACACTTGAAATTATTATTCCTGGATCCCTAATTTATATTTTTATGAATTTTCGACGTCGCATAACTTTCTCGCGTGTGATCTGCGAACAATTCTTGTTCAAGTCGATTATCTTCGGTTCCAGGAACGGGAACAAATGCATGCGAAGAATCTGATAGATCAACTGCGAGCTCGGTTACGAGCATCAGGCGAATCGCCGCCTGCGGAAGAGACGGTCTCGGAGAAAAAGCAAGCCAAGGAACTCCGGAAGTTGGAAATTGATCTACAGCAGATGAGAAAAGAGCGGAAAGAAATTGAGTGGCAACGCCGGGAACAGGAAGAAAAACACCGTCAGGAAGTTGAGCGGAAACGTCGTGAACTGGAAGAAAGACAAGAGAGAGAACGTGAGGAAGAAAAACGTCGACGTCAGCAATCCGCCGAATCTGAGAGGCTGAAACGAATTGGTGCATTTTTTATTTATTCTACAGTGTGATTCACTCTGTATTAGACCCACAGGAATGCGTGAATTTAAGCTAGTTCATCATAATCGAATTCGAACAAATTTTTCAGAAGTAATTCAGAAAAGGATACTCAATTTTATTGTCTTGCAGGTAATAATTTTTTTTTAGCGCAAGAGAAAAATTTAAAATTTCGCCTACTGGACCTTGAAAAACGTTTGGATTTCTGCAATTTAGCTAAAGAAGTTATGTCGCATTTCAGCTAAATGCGAATATATTCGGAGTGTTCGAACCTTTGCACCAAACCATAATTTTGTGTGTCTAGTAACGATTGAATCTGCGTCCAGATCTGATGAATTGATGAATGATTGAAATGGGTTTCGCTCTTTTTCTTTGTCTAGAGGAAGAAAAGAAGAGAAAAATAGCCGAGGAGGAAGAAAGGATCAAGAGTCAATTGGCAATGGAGAGACGAAAAGAGGAAATGGCGAGGAATATCACCAAGGTACCATTGAAGGATGCTGGTGGGGGTCTGAGGAGGTCTCATTCTTCTCCCAGCATTGACCAGGTTCGTCTTCCGGCACAAATAGATCTTACTATAAATTGTGAACATATAATCGCGAAATTTGTATCAAGTGAAGGTTTAAGAATATTGAAATGCTAGAAAAAATATTCGTATCATCGCAACAACGACTGTCAAGCACCTGGAAAAGTTAATTCAAAGGAGATTTTTAGTGTAATTATTTTGCTAATAGTCGAACGAAGAACAGACATGAGAAGATTATTATCCTGAAAATATAACAATTTTCTATATAATGTTGTCTTGACGGAAAATCGGAGTTTTGATTTTGACACTCACTTTTGTCAGTCCCGGTCACAGAAGTACCATCATTTTTATTTTTACGTCTCACCGGCGTCAAAAGGATAAAGTTGTCTCATTATTGCCAGGATCACTCTCGAACGCCTTCCTTCAAAAAAATGTTTTGTCCGTATTTAACCAAAGCAATGGTCTACAAAGTATTATGCGATCGTCAATTTTCAAGATTTCTTGCGTGTAACTTCGGGAAATTGTCTTGGTTCTACGTCCTTTTTCTGAATTTCAATCCGTTTTTTCCCCTCGTAAGTTGGGACTGATTGAGGAAAGAAGTGCTGTCGTATCGTCTTCAGACCGTCAGTTGAAGAGGGAGTCTTTCAAGATGGATTATTTCATGTCGAGAAGGAGGAATTTCGCTGAAGTTCACGGGAATACTGTAAGGATTTGTATTTTCTTCAACTTATGGTATCCGAACTGGAATTGTTTTGAACATATTTTTGGGACAGGTACCCGGGAGGACGGGTTTGAAAAACCTGGGCAACACCTGCTACATGAATGCGACCATCCAGTGCCTTGGGAACACTCCCTTTATCTGGTCTTATTTTCATGAAGGAAAATTCTTGTGAGTTTGAGAGATTGCCACATGATTGTGCTGTGGTATTTTTATTTTTTTCTTGTGTGTGTCTATTCGCATGTTTTTCAGGCGAGTTGTCCTGGAAAAAGTTACTGTGTGTTACATTTGAAGCTTCAATGCGAGTGAAAAATGGTAATCATTATCGTATTATCTGTTTCAGTGAGGACCTTAATGCCAAGTGCGACACGAAGGGAGAAGTGGCAAAAGAGCTTTACTTGGTTTTCCGCCACTTGTGGTCTGGAAACTACAGGAACATCGCCATCTATGACTTTAAAGAACTGGTTGGAAGGTATTATTCTTCGTTTGCTGGATCTGATCAGCAAGATTGCCATGAGTTTTTGGTCATTCTTCTTGCCTGGCTTCGTGATGACGTCAACAAGATCGTGAGTTTTTAGTTGTTTTAGTTGAGTTCCAATCAATTGTGCAGATGTAGAGGCGAAGTTTCATTTTTATTTGACTGACATTTTGCCGATTTGAAATATACAGTATGTATTTTTTTCCGGTGTTCTCGCAGAAAGGAAGACCTGCTTCAAATTTATCCCTGGACATCGACAAGATTCCGAATGATATAGAAGCTGCTACAGCTGCGTGGAAAGTTTTGAATGCTGCTGAGCAGTCCATATTTGTGGACTCGTTTGGAGGCTTGCAGAGATCCACGTTGGTTTGCCAGAATTGCAACGACAGGTCCAGGACTTTTGAGCCCATTTTTGAGCTCTCCTTGCCATTGCCTTCCAAAAATCGCTGCACGCTCGAGGTAAAAAAACAATAATTTCCATCGAAAGTGGTGTCGATTTCATAGATGAAGTAGTTCCTTCACGCACACACACTTGTTCATGAGTTCAGTATTTTCTGGCCAAGTTGGAGTAATCTGTACGTCATATTTTTCTAGAGTCTCTGAGGGCTAGGACGGAATATTTGCCAGATGATCTCGCTGAGACATTGAAATTGAAACAAAATCAGCCAGCGTTTTAGTTTACGCCATGTCCACCATTCTTTGGTTTACTTTTCCATCACGTAGATGTCGCTCAAGTTTTTTCCATGTTAATTCAAGTTAGGCGACAATAAAAGCGTACAAAAGCCAAAGAGTATGTGATCAGTACGGCTGAATATTTGCCAGATTATCTAGCGAATAAATTGAAGTTGAAATAACATCAGACAGCGTTTTATTTAACGCCATGTCTACGATTCCTTGCTTTTACTTTTTCGTTGCATAGATGTCGCCTCAAGTTCTATCAAGCTAATGCATGAGGGGCGATACTTTAAGTTAAGCCGAAAAATGTAGTTATGGATTTGGCGAAGTATTTGACGAATTGAATCGAATGACAAATATCTTGTAGCAGAATTACGCGTTACCTGATGAATTTGACGAGAAGAAACCGCTCATTTTTCAGGACTGCATCAGAGAATACTTGAATGGCGAGTTTCTGTCGGACAGGGAGTGTCCCAAGTGCCACCGCAAGGGTCACACGGTGAAGAAATTCAACATTTGGAAGTTCCCCCACATCCTAGTGATACACCTGAAGCGGTTTGAGAAGCATGCTGGCCGACTAGACAAGAAACTGCAGAACTTTGTGGACTTCCAACTGGACAGACTAGACCTCGGGGAATTTCCGATCGCACCAGAAGGTGCCCACGTTCCCACGACGTCTTCTCCGACGAAGTTCGACCTGTTTGCTGTTACCAATCACTACGGCACTATGGATGGCGGGCATTATACTGCGTATTGCAAGAATAAGGGGAAAACGTGAGTTTCAATCGTTTTCTTTTGTCTTGTCTTTCACGAAATGCTTGTTTGGAAGAGTGTTTTTTCTCACGTGAATGGGTCGCAACATTTTTTTTTTCTTTCGAAAACCTCATTTTTTTGCGTTGTGAAGTAAATGTTGGGGTCAAAAAGGGGGTGCAAGTCAGTCACAGAGTACAGATTTTTAAGAAACATTTTTTGACATTTTTCCCTCACTAAAAAATTGCAAAAGTTCTCTTGTTGAATGATTTTGTAGTTTGAATGAGGAAAAACAGCAAAATTGCACTCAACTTCTAAATGGGATTTTATTCAGATTTTTACCGCACATATTTCAAGAAATTTATTATTGTAACTGAAAACTAAGGCTTGCAAATTGAGTGTGGAATGGCATTTTTTCAGAATTGTAGTATGTGTCATACACTCATACTTGACGCTGTGAGGTACTTGAGTAAATACAGTAGATTTGGTCAAGTTGCTTCATTTGTGTGCTTGTTAGGTTTGTTTTGTGATTGAGGTGACACCTATGAGACATCCCAGAAAGAATGATGCATTTTGTTGCAATGTAAGAGAATCATATGAAATTCTTTGAGATCCCTTAAATGCTGCTGGGATAAAATAAGCAAGGAATGCTTGGAAGCATCAGTGTATATGAAAAATTATTTTGGAATCATTTTTGTGAAAGAGAAATGTTCATGGGATCTTCCTCTATAGAAATGAGGAAGTACTGCAAGAAAGTGAATGATTTATTCGCTCATCTGCTGGAAAAATATATTTGAAGTACTGTGTGCTGAAAATTTGATTGCAGGTGGTGCAAGTATGATGACCAGAGTGTACGAGAAATGCCTGCGAGTGAAGTGAAGAGCTCTGCTGCCTACGTCCTCTACTTTGCCGAATACAGGCTGATGCAGTCCTTCAGACAGGCCTACATGTAGATTTATTTCATGCCCGAAGATGCAATGCATTTTTTTTTTCGCTGGTTGGGATCCGATGATGTATGTGACTTTGCATTCCGCTGGGAGTGTGTGAAATGGTTTTGTGATAGGACTTGTGGAAAGTTTTTAATCAAATGCCTGACACGTGTTTGAGAAAAATATAACACTGAGAAATTATTTTGTCCCCCAGAAAATATGCTTCGGTATAGTAATTTGTTGGTTTAGAGAGAAGGTTGCACGAAAAAAAAAAGAAAAATATGATCATTTCCCTTCTGAGTGATGGGACAATCTTGGTGCTGGAACGTCTTTTCGAATCTTGAAAAATGAAACCCTTCTCGAAGTGATTTTACGCAGAGTTAGAAAAAGTAAAGACTGCTGCTTGCTTGAAATATTTCCTGACTTGTTTTTTCCTCTTTTTTTCCAATAAAGATATGGTTTAAAAAGTTCAACTTGATGGTTGTTAAACAAAAGAAAAAAATTGAGCTGGATCAAAAATGGGCCTACCGTTTTCCCGGTCAAGGGTAGAGCCTCGTGCAGAACGTCGCCATGTAAGGTTGTCCTTCAACAAAGGGACAAAGAGGAAAATCAGTGACCCAGAGCCCTACAATGATGATCCTTCACTTCCCATCAAAAGGTTTGTCCAGTATATATATGTATTTTTTTCAATTTACCCAATAGATAACAATTTGTGCATTCAAAATGTTTCAATTTAATGTGGGCATTTTTAGGAGCTCTTTTCACATTTATTGTTGTGCCTCGTTGCATGTACTGTAGTAAACCCTTTCATTTGAAGAAATAGGATATAAAATGAAATTATTATGCTTGTGTTTGACAAGAAGTGGTTGAGAATGATTTTTTTTCCAATTTCGAACAACTTTGGTTCGAAATTGAGCTGATTCTTGAAGTTCTATTCTTGCTTTTTACTTTAATTGAAAAGTAATACTTCGCTTGATTTGTTGCAGAGTCAGAGTTCCAGAGACAGGAAATTTCATTTACGACACTCTGTTCAAAGCCGGAGTTGGATCCGATGTCACAGTGAAAGCTTTGGGCCAGGAATGGAAGTTGCATCGAATTTATTTACAGCAGGTCAGTGTTTTCTTTCTTCGTTTTCGATAACTTCTTTATGTCGAACGTCGAGGGACCAATGAGAAAATTCGAATTTATTGAGGGCTGGGGAAACAAGCTTTTTTGTTCTGGGAGAGAGAGATTTACAGGGAATCTTGATTTGTGATGTTCTGGGCCTTCTATTGCTTCTCAAATGAGTTGACAGGATGCTGAGCTTGGAGGCAAGGGTTCATTAGCCCAAATTATTTTTCAATTCCTCTCAGAACACATGCAGTTTAATTTTTATTTATATTTATATTTCCTATGTCAATAAAATAATAGCGAAAAGGCTTCCAGAAAATTTGATTTATTCAGATTGGAGGTTTTAATGCATTTTTGAAAAAAAAGGGAATTTAGACAGGGACTTGAAGAATAAATTCGATTTAGGGAGGTTCGACTGTGTTCATGTTTATCTAAAAGAAAGCATATTTCTTTTTGCATAGAGCCCATTTTTTCAAGCCATGTTCCACGGAGGTTGGAAAGATGCGGATAATGACGTGGTGGAACTCAAGATCGTCGATGGCCGGGTTTCAGCGCAGGGACTGGACATAGCCCTAGGGTCTATGTATCACGGAGAAGTGGACATACCGAGAGAGGCCATAGTGAACGTTGTCGCAGCTTGTAGGCTCCTGCAGTTGGAGCATTTGCTTGCGAAATGTGGTGATTTGATGGTTGGCGCTGTGAATGGTGATGTGAGTTTAAAAGCCGTGTTCATATCTAACTTTGGGGATCATTTCTGAAGTTATTATTGTGAAATCTGCGTTAAAATTCGGTGATGCCTGTCACAGTGTCACTGCAAACATTTCTTGAGCGACGAAAGTAAAAAAGAAAAAGCCGAAAAAATTGGAAATTCAAAAGTTATAGTTAGAATTTGTTATTTCTTTTGGGTTATGTTTACATTTTCTTCGAATCACGTAGAAAAAAGTGCGTTTTATGGGGAAATTTCTTATTTTCGAGTTGTTTTCTGTATGACAAAAATCAACGGTGTTTCGAACACAAGTTCAGGTTTTTCAGAAATTCGCGCTACAGTTCAACCTAAAAGATCAATTGGAATAATCGTTTCAAAAGTAGAATGAAAATGTGATCGAGGTAATTTTATAATTTTTAAAACGTTCCACACCTTTGGAAAATATAGTTTTTTACTTGATGTAAAATTCAAAAAATGAAAATGAAAATGCTATATTTTCCCAAAGGTGTAGAACGTCTTGAAAATTTAAAAATTAGCTTGATGAAAGATGAATTACTTTTCCAGGTTTGTGTCTAGCGTTTCCGAAATGCTTTCGAACATGAAATCATCCCGGAAGGAAATTTTGACTTGACCGGATCCTGATGGTTTTGGTTTTGAATCGTGGGACCCTTGTAAAATGTTTTACATTATTCATGTTCCAGAATGCTGTGTCTTTCCTGGCTGCTGGTGATATGTACGGAGTAGGGTCAGTTAAAACAGCCGCCTTGACCTGGCTAGCTCAAAATGCCTTCCCCATTTCAAACGCGGACCAAAGCCGGTGCCTTGCTGTCATATGGAATCTCTCGTGAGTTTTTTCTCCACCTTCTCTCCATTTAAAAATGCTTGAAAAAATATAAATACATGTATGTATGTATATATTGGGACAGCTTGGACACCCTAGAAACAGTGCTGGCCAGTGAAGACCTGGTGGTCATCCCGTGTGAGATGATACTTTACAGCATGCTGTGTGTCTGGGTGTACATTCAAGAGGCCCAAGTCAAGTCCTTGGGCGATGGAGAAGACGGGGTCAGAGTCATCATGAACGATGCCATCGATTTCTTTCTGAAAAAGCAAGGTGAGTGTAATTCAGTTTTAATATTCCGAGATTTTCTTGTGTGACGCAATAAGTTACTGTCGTGACAAAATGTGAACGCATCAGATCAAGTTGATTTTCTAGCACCCAGTTTTTTAAACGGATGTGTGATTTATTTTGTTTTTTCACCCCCAATTAATGGGTGTGATCAAATGAAAAGTTCGTACTTTAGTTTTTGCGCTTGTCGCTTCGTTTAAACACTTGATTAATTTAATAGGAATTGAAGTGGAGACGTTAGATAGCCTATTGCTTCCACAAAGAAACTCAGTTTCTTCATTTCTTAAAAAAAATAAAACGTAGGGTAATTATCACTTCTGAAAATAATTGAAATTGAAGTCAAGATCTACTCTCTAAAACGTTTGACTTTCTAAATTATCCTAAAACTTGAAAAAGACCTACATTTCGTTGATCAGAATTTCTAATTTGCTGAAACTTGGTATTATTCATTTAATTCATTCATCTTTTTTTGTTCAAGTCAAACGATTATTTTGTCATGAGGAATCTATTTAAGGTTTAGTGTGAAGGAAAATGTCTCAAGATTCCTGCACTAGATAATATTTTTGGGATTCTTCTATCGACCAGAACGAAAAACACTCTGCCTGTAAACTCATGCAGAGACAAACATGTTTGTGAACATTCAGTACCTCTTGAGAAATGGAAGAGTTCATGTATGGTCGTGTTCAAAGTTTTAGTCTTGTTCAGTTTATGTCAAAACTTGAGTAAGGAAAATGCTTGACCATTTATGAATGTGCAGGGTTGAATTTTGCATTCTGAATTGAGGTATCAAAACAGTGTACAGTGTTTCCATAACGTTTTTTTTTTAGTATAATAAATACTGCTACCAGAGAAATAGGTTTGCTTGAAGTGTAGTATTCAATTTCATATTTCCAGGTACTCCATTCTTGCTCACCGCAGAAGGGCGGAAATATGGAAAGATCTTTGAGCTGATCAAAGTTCATCAGTTGGTCATGCATCCCCTGGATGTGCAGTGTTTGAGGAGGGACAATGTCTTGGACCCTGACACCATCTACCGCACCATTGAAACCCAGTGGATCCGGCAACTGCACTTGAGTGTGGAAAGGCCACTGTCAACTGTGGAAATGCCCAGTTTGAATGTTTATGGTGACCAAGCTGTTCACACCAGAGATGGTGGGAATTGGATGTAAGTTCATCATGAGAAGATGTTACCCTGAGATGCTTGCATGTAATTTAGTTTCAAAATCTGGAAGTAAATGCAAATCTGAGTATTTTTTTTAATGCAATCATGAGGTTTAGTTCATGGAGTTTTGTTAGCATGCCTGAAATGATAATGAGTGCATTTTGGATGTAGAGAAACACACCGCATTATTTTGGCATCACATGCATCAACTTGGGTCTTCTTCCTCTCACTTGGCTTCAAAATATAATTTGAAGATTATTTCCCAAGAAAAACATGCTGAAACTTTATTTGCATGCATGAGGTGAATTTTTAGTATCTTTTCCTTCAATTTCAACCTTGAGAAAAGATTACTTGAGTAACGCAGTGCCCTTGAGTAAGACTCGCGCCTTGATTTTTTGGCATCCCTGCAAAAACTAAAACCCTTGCTTTTGTTGACTAGAAATCAACATTTTCAAGTATCATAGTGTAATTTGTAATTGAATGAACGAAGAAGAGCATTGCTACAGGGTTGGTGCTTAACAGTATTCCATTTTCATGGTTTTTGTATGCAGAGATTCCCTCATTACGTGCATTGCTGGTCTTGTGATATATTTTCTCTGAAAAATGTTTACCTTCATGCAAAAAACAACCCCCTTTTCTGCCTTGATTTTTTTTTTCAAAGAATATGCATGTGATCCTTGCCTAAATCAGGTTTTCTATGCAGAATGCTCCATTATTCTGTATCTCCAATGATGAGAAAGGTAATAATGATAGAACTTCTTCATTTTCATAAACAGTGTTTGAATAAAGAAGTGAGCATTCCCTGTTTTTACATACTAAAACTGGAATAACCTTTAAACTACTTACATAAGAAAACGGCGGTCCCTTAGTCTTTCTGAGTGGTACCTGTCTCTCTTCAAGAAGTTTGTTACAAACTCCAAACCCTAGTGTGTTGAGCATGAAGGTGCATCCTGGAGATGGACAGGTTAGTGATTTGTTTAAACTTTTTCATATACTGTAAAAGAAAAATCCCATTTCCAATACCGAGTGCATGCAATTTTTTTGTTTCAGGGTATAAATTTGGTCTGAAGCTCAGACTGCGTTAACTTCTGTTGTTCGAAGTATACTCAAAGTTCTTGAGTCACGTGACACTAGCAGGTCACCTAGGGTAGTGCTCCCACTGAACCTCTCTGGGAAGAAAAGAACACAAGTCCACTTAAAAGAAAAGCTTATATATAGTCTGGAATGTCAGAATTTTTAGAATATTTAATTGCTTTACGAGTGGTTTCTCGGAAGTCGAACGAGACATTTTCGTTACATGTCTATGGAAAATTCAGTAACAAATTTCTTGATGGAATGGAGGTGCAATTAGAAATGATTTGAAGAATATTTAATATTGAACAGAGGTTTGAATCCCATTTTCTTGATCCCTGAGTATGTATTTGTGAATTGTTGACATTCCACCTGAAGTTTCTGATAAGGCTAACATAAATTATTCAACTTCAGTGCCCATTTTTCAATTTAATAAACTTCGGAAAAATCGTGTCGTATATTTTTCAAAGAAGCTAGAGGAAATTTGAGTGAGAAATGCTGGAAAAAGAACAGTTAAATTTCATTCAACTTCACTGCGAATTTGTTGAAATGCGAAAAAACTACACAGAAATTCATTCATGTATTTTTTTCGAAAGGATGAAGTCATTTAAAAATTTAACGAGAGTTGCTGAAACTGAGCAGTTGTCATTTATTCAAATTCTTGGCCAATTTGTTTATTGGCAGCACTGGAAAATCCTTGCATTTTGTGAGAAAGAAGGTCGAGGAAATCTGACGAAAGTGTTTCTAGGTAGGGAAAAATCTATTTAATATAATTTCACTGCCAATTTAGGTGTTAAAAGAATTTCAAACAAATTCCCATCAAATATTTGTGAGAAAGTATCAGAAAATTTGAGAAAGTTTGATTTCAACCAGCTGCTCTGCCAATTTATTATTAAATTTATACGAATAAGAAAAAAAAAACTGTTCCGAAAAATTATTTTGTATTTTGAATCAATCCCAAAAAAAAAAAAAAAGGTTGAGGACGTTTCGCACCGGAGTCAGGGGCCTGAAGCCCATCAAGGACACCGGCATTTGGGCAGAAGAGATGAGCGAAACTGAGCGATTTTTGCACATGGACATGGAGTCGTGCGAATTGTCCAACGAATCCATTCTCATCGTGTGCGTCGACTTGGTGGTTTCCAGAAGGGAAGAACTGGCGGAAACTAGCGACACTCGTCCATTTTCCAAACCAGGCTTTGGAAACTTGGAATATTGAATTTATCTCGTGTTTTGATGATTTTTTTTTTCGAACACGACGCGCCATTTTACCGAAGTGTTTTCCAGTTTTTTTTTCTGATGACGGGCTATTTTTTTGTTTTGTTTTTTACTACTTCTAAGAACCGTGTGTGTTTTTTTTTGTAACCAAAGCTGTACCTTATATTTTCCAGTTATTTGGAAACGAGAATGAAGTTGGCTTCTCACTCGGGCACGAATCGAGGATTATTTCAAGTTTTTTGTTCTGGAAACCGGTTCAATGTCTTTGTACCTGAGACTTCTCGTGGATGGGAACTAGTTTTTTCGAAATGGCTTGAAATCCTTCTGGAATTTTTGGTCAGTGCTCCGTGAGGTTCGAAATCTCGAGGGTTTCCTTCCTGAAGGTGCTGGCGATTTAAACTGTGTTGTGAAATGAGAACCGAAGGCGAATTAGGACTATAAAGTAGTGCCTCGGTTAGTGGACTCGAGCTGGACCAGTGGATAAACTGAGTGATTTAGAGCTGTTCGAAATGTTGAATCCATCCCAGGGCCCTCAGCGAAAATATCTTTCGAAGAATCCTCATTGAAACATATAAAATATTAAGAAACACGTTTTCAAAAATTTGCGAAAGACCATCAAGAAAATGTTGCAATGAAAAAAAATCCTTGGGCGACTTGAATTGTTAAGAGCTCTAAAATTTCCCGCAGTACAGTATTATGATCCAAAGAGGGGTCCTTTATGTGGAGCAAACATTTTTGGCAGCTTGAGCCCATTGTGCAGAGAGATCCGTTATGCAAGACATCCATGATCCGGGTTATTGCAGCAGTCTCTCAAGATGGCGCCACCATCACATGGTGTCCAGCAGAAGATGAGATTCCATCATGGCTGCTGGTGAGTGAACTTTTTTTTCGCTTTTCCACAGCTCATTTAGGTGAGTAGGTAGAATGAGAAATGTCATTGTAAATAAGGTCAGAATTGAAATTTATTCCTTCACATTTACATATCTTCAATGTTGAAATTTTGATTCAAGTTCACCATAGCCTCATGCCAACTTTTTGTTGGAATATGTGTTGGGGAATACTTGGCCTGAGAGAATTATTGCTTTGAATGCTTGACAATTCAGAAATCTTGACTTTCTGGTAATGTTATATATTTATATTAATCTTTTTTTTAAATTTTGTGAACATCTCTGAAATAAGTTGTATCACAGGTAGAAGGTTCCTCAATAAGATGAAGTTAAGGTTTTCACAAGTTGGCAGTGATTCAAATCAGATAGCAACTTCTGATTGCTGAAAAATGTCACTTTTAGGTCCATGTACAAAAGATGCCACCAGAACACATCAATATCCCTAAAATCTTAGAAGAGCAAATGCCATTGCCAAAACTACAGCCAGTCTAGAAAGTGGTAGTGTTGGTGATGCTCTGCTTCTGCTTGGTCCAGCTATGAAAAAAATAAAACAATATTTATTGAATTATGGGGGGTTAGATATACAGGTACTGTATTATTTTTCTTATTTAAAAGTGAAACTTTTGTTGAACAGAGTCATTTCAGGGTAAATTGGACAAGTTTTGTCATAGATATGTTGAACCAAAATTTGAATACAATTGTTGTTATTGGACAGGAACTGTTCAAGAAACATTATTTTTGAAAAAGAACTTGATGCAAGAAAATGTAATTTAATGAGATCCTATTGTGCTCCATTTGTATATGTTGGTGAATCAACACACTTCCTATTATTCCATCTTGTTGAAAATTTCCATATTTGCATATCATCACGTGACAATGCAATTTATGGAAAATTTTCTTCAACTCATTTGATTTCACTCTGTTGAAAATTCTGGGATTTTGAAAATTTGATTTTCCATGCCTCTTGTAACATAATTTTATTTTCAAGAATGTCACCAGTTATTTTATTTATACAGTACTTTTATTTTATTGTTCTCTGTGACAAATTTTGGGAATTTTTATTGAAATTTGATTTTCCACACTTCTTGAAAAGTGATTAAAAAATTAATATTACCAGTTATTGGACTCCAAGGTTTTTATACAGTACTTTTATTTTATTGTTCTCTGTGACAAATTTTGGGAATTTTTATTGAAATTTGATTTTCCACACTTCTTGAAAAGTGATTAAAAAATTAATATTACCAGTTATTGGACTCCAAGGTCTGGGTGTGGTTCCTCCTCTGGGCTTTTTCCAGCCCTGAGGGGCTCTGCTGGGGGTAGGTTTCTTGATGTGAGATCTTGATGGTGGCTGAGGCTGCTGGGGCTGCCTTCTTGGGGGAGTCAACTTGGGCAACCCTGTGGGTGGCACAGCTGCTGATGCTGGGGGTCTTGCTGGTGGCACAATAGGTTGTCTCACTGGCACACTAGGTGCCACTGTTGGTCTATTCTCTGGGCAACTGGTACCTGGAATTGAAGATAATATCAAGCACTGAACTGGTGTAAACTACTTTTCATCAGAAGATGCAAGTTCAGTCAATGGTGGCTGAGGCTGCTGGGGCTGCCTTCTTGGGGGAGTCAACTTGGGCAACCCTGTGGGTGGCACAGCTGCTGATGCTGGGGGTCTTGCTGGTGGCACAATAGGTTGTCTCACTGGCACACTAGGTGGTCTCACTGGCACACTAGGTGCCACTGTTGGTCTATTCTCTGGGCAACTGGTACCTGGAATTGAAGATAATATCAAGCACTGAACTGGTGTAAACTACTTTTCATCAGAAGATGCAAGTTCAGTCAAAACTCACCCTTTCTCCTCAAACTGATACTACTAAAGCTTGAATCAAGTTGAGCAGCATTTCTTTGACAAGTTTCCCCAGAAAACTGGAGGAGTATGTGATCCTCTGACAAGGTTTTCACCACCAAGCACTCAAAGTTTGAGGACTCCATTTCTCTTGCATAAGCCATTGTAACTCCTTGTTCCTCCCAATGTCCAGAACATTTGTATCTTTCCTCTGCAGAAAATTGACCATATATATCATGAATTTCAATTGGAGATGCTACAATATTCAATTATTCCTGTTCTTGAATTCGAATTTTTCAGTGATTTCAATGCAGTTTGTACATATGAATGGCGTTTAAAAAATCAATTTTCATGTTAATTTTGCCAATCTCACATGTTCCTCATATACACATGCTTCATCCAAGAAAATTTTATGCAGCATAATTCAATATGAAGTTATTTGGATATGACTGCACATATAAGGATGGTGTTTTTCATTATAAGATGACTCATCATATATAATATACAGTATATGAAGTATATTTTTTACCAGATGTCTATTTTTTTTTACTTTGCATGTCATCCTCAACAATACTGTACATTCAATTTTCTACCATACATTTATTTACCTTCTCCAATGAAAAATTGCCTGGGGCTGATTTTCTTTTCTGGCTGTAAAGGAGGATACTCCCTGTGAAGCACTGGAGGAGGAGAGGGGGTTGTTGGTGGTTGTGGTGGTGGTTGTGGGGGTGCCCACTGCTGGTCATGGAAAGAGGGTGGCTGCTGGTTTTGCTGCTGAGGCCCACCAACCATAGTGAACTTGTACTCAGTTGGCAAATGGTCAGGGTGTGCAGGAGGAGGCAACCTTGGTTGAATCACAGGGTGTTGCCAGGGTCTGTCTCCATGGTCTCCACCATGTCCACCATCAGGCTGCTGTCTCAGGTCATACTCAAAGTAGTTTGGTCCCTTGGCATGAGTCTCTACCCTGTTGGGTGCACTTGTGGTCTTCTTCCTTTCACTCCACCCAGGCTCCAGGAATGGTATGTCATCATCTTGGGCAAACTTTGGGGACTCTGGTTCCTTTTTGGGAGTGTCTTGCCATCTGCCTGGTCTGCTGAGTGCTGGGTGTCTGTCTTCAACATCACTTTGCTCTGCACTTGGGGCCCTGTGCCATGGGGCTCTTGGGTTGTAAGGGGCAGGTGTTGTAACTCTCCTGGAGGAGTAATCATCTCTGAGGAGACATTTTGCAAGATGATATCAGTATATTATTGGTGGACCAGCAATGATATAGTTGAGATCTTACCTGTGAAACTGCAGGGGGTCATAAGGTTGTCCAAAACTTCTGGAGGGATTCCTGTCATAGCCCCTGAGTTGCACATATTGGCTGAACTTGGCAGATGGCAACTCATCACTAGAGTTTCCAGTCTTCTCATCTGTGCTCAACCATTCAACTGAAATGGTGGAGTTGTCTGTCAGGTTGTCAGAGTCAGTCAAGTTGGTATCTATGGTTGAATTAGTGTCTGAAGCGGAGTTGGTTTCTCTCCTTGACCTCCAAATTGGCCTTGGGGCCTGTCTCATTGAACCTGGTGCTGCTGGTTGTTCTGTTTGTGGTTTCTGAGGTCTTCTCCTTCTTGGCACTTGACCTGATGGCACCTCCTTCACTTGTGCCCTGGATTGCATTCCTGATGGAGGCTGTTGTTGAGGTCTGAGGGTAAATAATGACAATGTTGTTGAGAAAATATGCATTCTTTGAAATGTATTTCTTTAAAAGGTGTATACCTTTGTCCTGCAGGGTTTTTCCTGGTGGCAAATAAATTTGACCAGTCAGTACCACCTGTTATTGATGGTCTCTCATCCCTTGTTGCTGGAGGAGTCCTGATGGGAATCTCAGACTCAGCTGAATGCCTGTGAACTGGCTTTTGGTCTTTGCCCTTCAGCAATTTATCTGGCCCATCAGGACACTGTATGACCGTGTACATGAAAGAGTGAGAGGTCCTGCAATCTGTGATCACTTCAACACACTGCCCAGGTTTGTTTGGGTCTGCTCCAACCCACTCCCCAGCAGAGAAGGCACATGTTGCCTCCTCAGGATTCAATTCTGAAAAAAAAACCCAAGTCATTAGTTGAAAGATTAGTTGTAGTCCAGCACAAAATAAAAGCATTACTTGGATGAGATGACCAAGCATTGAAAGTTTGTTGGTCATGAGCTGCACATGCTGTCCAGTTCATTGTCTTTGTTGGGGGACCTGCATTGTAAAGTATAAGACTTCATATGAATGAATGAATCAACTGATGAGACAAAATCTTGAACTCACTCATTTGTATGTCAAGGATGTTCTTGTGTCTCTGCTTGAACCACATGCAACTGAACATTTCTTCCCCACTGCCAAGAAACCAATTTTGATTATTGAAAAACATGAATTATGTATGGAAGAAAATTGTTTTTTTTACCAAGAGCTGTAAGCTTGAACAAAGAACATCCCTGGAACAAGGTTGTACTCCTGCATACATGACATGGAGAGGGTCTGGAATTGGCCAGTCTGTTTGTAGGTGATTTTGCCAGGTGTCACCTCTAGGTCTTTCCAGACTCCCTGGGACCATGTAGGGAAAGTGCAGGATGTTGAACTTGGAGGCACATTGACTTGCTTCAACATCCAGGTTTCCCCTCCATCATCTGCACTTCTGAGGCCATGTCTGCAACTGGAATCTGTTGCCATGCTCATGAAGATAAGTCCTTGTTCTTCTCTCAGCATCTGGACGATTTCAGAAATTATTGCCCTATGTTTTACATGAAAAAAGTTACATATTTCTATATGAAGATTACCTTTTCAATAACAATAAAAAAGCCCTTCTAAATTGCATTTATGATCAAGATGGATAAATCCTGAGTCAGGAACAAATTCTGAGTAATTGGGGTACCTTGCCTAATTTTAATTGTGGGTATAAATGATCACGGGTGGTTTGAGATAATTGTAGCATCAAATTGTGTTCCAATCATTGAAGATTTGCCTCTTTGAAAAATGTTTTTAAATACCCAAGCAAAAGTAATGTACAGCACTATCTGAAATCTATTGAATGTAGATTAAGGGATGACTCACACCACATCTGTATTTTGGGGATCCATTTTGCATGTCTTCCAAGGCAAAGTAAGTGCCTCCATTGGATCCACTCCATTCTCCAAGACATTGAAAACTTTCTCCTGCAAATGAAGTCAGAATAAAAAATTAAGAACAAATTAATTAATGAAGGAGCAATAATTTTTCAGCATTATACTTTTGTCTGGGAAAGAACATCCTTGGTAGTCAAAAGTGAGTCCAAAGCCAAATGGACAGTTGGAGGCCAGGGATGTGGGTCTGTCACAGGCTTCTACTCTTGGAAGTATCCCAGTGGTTGGCAACCTTGTGTTCCTGTACACAAACTCAAACTGGCCAGCAATGGGACAAAAGGTTTTCTCCACTGCTGACTCCTGGCCCTCATTGGTGAAGCCTGTTTTCCCTGAAATATGTGGAATGAACTAGAATTAAGAGCACAAGGGCTAGTTCATAAGTTTTGTCCTTCATTTTGTAAGAGTAATCTTTCATCATTTCCTGCATGACCATTGTTTTAATTTTTGCTCATCCAGAATTGTTATTCTGTCAATAAATATCAATAATAAATGAGCAGTCCTTCCAGAATTGAAAAAAATATTTTGATTCATCATTGAATTTATTGGCTAATCTATTGAAATTGCATTCACTTGTTACCCTGTAATCTCTGAAAATTGGTGGCTTTTTAGAAACCCCTTGATCCATGAATGTTGGCATATATAGAAACAACTCAATTTGAATTTATTTTCTAAACTTATTTCATTACTGCCTATAATCCCTGGAACATGGCTTCATTTTTGAGGACTCTTCAAGCTCATGAAGTGTGGGTGTCCAAAAAAGGGTTCCTTTTAGGTTATTATTGACAAAACTTTTGGAACATCCCTTGTAAATAATACATGATGCCAGAACACACACACACACACACACACACATGCACTAGCTTAAAACAGTGCACCTGTGGAAGGGAAATCCACTCTTCCCCCCTCCCTTAATTCCATGGATATAGTGCAATAAACTGGTTGGAAGCTTGCATGCAACTCTGGGCCACACCCTGGATTTCAAACGGATCTTTGTGGTGATTGCAAGGCCACACCCTGAAACCAATCACCCTTCTGCAGTGTACTCTGATGAATTTGAGTCCCACATTTTCAAAAATGTCTCTATCCAATAATGTCATCTGAAGCAGTATGTACAGCATTGGGATACTCACTGTAGAGAGTAATTTCCTCAAAAGTCTGAGGAGAGTCAGATGAAGATGGACAGGCATTCTTGGCAGATTCCTTGTCCTGGAAACATGGGACATTGAAACTCGAGTCCTGGGATATTTTGGTGTAGAGCTGCACAATGTTCTTGGTCCTGAATTCTATTCTCACACATCTGAAGCAATTTCCCCTGGGGGGTTTTTGAAAATGATAAATTATAGCTATTTAATCACTTGGTTTTGTATGAGGACAGAAGTTCAACTCACGGTTGCTGGAGTAGGATGAAGTTGGACCCCAGTTTTTCCACACATGAGCCAAAATTTGACATTGAGTTTGAGTTCACTGAGAATTCAGTGTATTCCAAAGTGCCAGTTTGAACACTATTGGGTTCTTGGGTGTCATAAAGGCCTAGGATTACTCTTGGAAAAGAGCAATTGGCTTCGCCAAAATCCACTTGAGCAACTTTATGATGAAGTTGACAATAAATGGAAAATTGTCAGAATTTATTATTAAATTAGAAAAAGAAAAACTATACACTCACGTGCTTGAAGAAGGAAAACCTGGATATTGAGCCACCTCATGGTTTTGGGATTTATCCCAACCTATTTTACTTCAGTATTTTATATTCTTCCTGAAGAAATATGCCTTTTGTCTCCACCACATTTTTGTGAAACTTGCACATCTGCCTGCTTTCTGAAATCTAAAAAAGCACACATGTTTAGTCAATACTGATACATTCAAAACATCCGCAGAAAATTTGGCATTCACAGTCATCATCAAGAAATACATTAAAGTCATTATTTTTCTATTTAATAAAGACCATTGCTTCATAAAGGTTGACAAATTTGCTGGAATTTTTACAAAAAACTCAAGAATGCCCTTGGAATTCCAAACTTGCCATTACAATTTTTGGAAAATGTTACCAGGCAAGAATTGAAACAATTCAAAGACAGTACACATATTTAAAAAAGCAAAACATAGTGTAAATTTCAAAATCGAAATTCTAAGGTTCAAATATTGCCTGAAATCAGAGACTATTTATTTAATGATACACAGCTAGTGAACGAAAGCAAGATACATTTTTCACCACAATATTGGCTTTTGTATTTTCTACATATCTAAAATATATGGGATTATAAATATATTAAATAAAAAAACCTGCCTTTCACAACTCCATGAACTCATGCAAAATCTTTTGACATTTAAGATCTCCCCTCCTGAAGTTTGAAATGTTCTTACAGTCTCAGCTAATATGTTGCAGAACTCAGTTGTAATACAGGTATATATATGCTCTTTCTGCAATGCAATTTTCTGCACAATGACTTTTTTCTGGTCCCCTGATTTTCTCTTTATATGTAAAGAGAGTCTATAACTGATGACCATTTGAAAAATGACAGCCCTCCACTTATTTTTATTTGATAATTATTGCCAAAAATAAACAGTAAAAAAAAATTACTGGATCAGCAAAGGAATAATATTGAAAAATGTGGGCTTTCATGTCACAAAACTGAAAAATATCATGATTTTATTGCTAGTTCTGAGTTTTCTGACAAAAACCAAACAAAGAGGTTCATCAACTGCACCAAAAGTTGGCCATGTGGGCTCTTGAAGACCCATTTTAATAAAAAAAAAAACGGTGCAACAAAAATCACTTACAATATTGAATTTATAACTTTTTTTTGTGCAAAGAGTACTGTACTGTACTGTATATATTTCATTATATATATGTTTCAATATATAATTTCCTGCGTTTTTATTTTATTTATTCGCTTTTTGAATGAACGTGCTGTGATTGGAGTGTAGTTGAACTGTGCTTCCATGACAGGAAGGAAGGAAGGAAGGACAGGTGCAGAGAGGTCAAGTTCCCACATGGATGGAGGGCGGTGACAGGTAGAGGGCGCTGATGCGGAACGCCTGCTTCCGCGCAACCCTCCCTTCCCCCCCTAAAAGCACTCCCTCTTTTTTCTTCACTCGCCTATGTATATACAGCACATAGTGTTATACAGTATACACTTGCTGTCCTCTTCATTAATTATCTCCGACGCAATTAATCCAACCATCCTTTATTAGATACAAACCAGGTGTCTGTGGAATTCTAATTGCTGATGCATCAGGAATAAAAGGGAAACATCTTTCCTGTGTTTTTTTTTGCTTTTCATTTTGCGGATATATGGATGATTTATTACAATTTTTACAAATATAGAGATCCCAGAGAAAAAAGGTAAAAAAGATAAATATGCTTTCAAAAACTTTATCCATTACTTGTAGGTTGTTTCCTGGAGTATAATTTCAAAAATTGAACGAAAAATTTCATATTGAAAAATTTCAATATGTGAACGAATTGGAAATAATCAAGTGCTTGAAAATTTATTTGAATCAGATTATGAGAAGATTAAAATTGTAGCGAACATAAGTGAAAAATTAATCAAATTTATCAATTTCAGGTGCTCAAAATTCAATCCATTCACGAATTTTTTTTATTACATTTTCCATTAATTGAAAATTGGAACACCTTTTTGAAAATGTACTTTTCGAGTTTTTACGCTTGAATACGAAACTTTTCATGCATAAATATTTGTTTAAAAATGCGGATCCCCCGGAAAATAATTGTAAAACTGTTTCGTCAAGTCAAACATTTTGATTGATTGTAGGTTTTATTCTGGAGTATTTGCGAATAAATTGGAACTTCCATGTTGAAGATTTATACTTGAATCAAGATCAACGTTCAAGTGTTTTAATGGCTTATGAAAATAGGTGAATCGATCGAATCAGTTTCAAGAATTTTTTCTCAACTCGAGCTATGAATATATAGAATATATAGAAAGTCTAGCCCGCGAATGTTTGACGAATTGATACTTTTCTATATTTTTCAATAATTTAATCTTTGCCCAGATGTGATCAATTCATGAGATGAGTTAACTACATTTTCCTCTATTCAAATATTCTGCAAGACGTTTCAAGAATTCCACACAATTTTGATTTTAAAAATAAATTCAATATTGATAAAAGGTTCCTCCGATGATTTTTTGAAACGAAACAATTTGCACGTTTTCGACCAGAATTTGTCAACACGAACAATGAAGAATTAACTCACCAACAACTCGGCCAAAAATTTAATGAAAATTGATTGTTTTAAAAATTGAATCAGGGATTATAAAATAATGAATAAACGAATGAATAAATATGAAAAAATGGGCCCTGCTCATTAACTGACAGCAGGTAATATGGTAAAAAAATACCCCCAAGAATTGAAAAAAAAAAACAACCGGCTCAGACATTTCGAAAAGAAGAATCAAGCAAAATAATGTCACGTGAATAAAAAAATAATGATTGAAAATATGGAAACAGAAATTCCATCACTTGAATGACCCACTTATTGATTCATTTCCGATAAAAGTCAGTGAATAAACCCTGCCTGAAAATTCGCGTCACTCGTCATCAGTCACTGTGATATTTGCAACTTGCAAGCATTGAATAAGAAACGAAAAAATACGTGAAAAAATTCCGAAATAACTCGGTTTAAATTTCAGCGACTGGAATTCGCCGAGTCCAAAGGGCGACTGCTGGCAGCTCATTTTTTCCCGCACCAGGTGCAGAATATTTTGTGAACCACATAGGGTGGGAAGAGTGAAAAAGGGTGTGGTACACAACCACCACCACCACCACCACCACCAGCTCACGCGGGTACCTAACGTGCATTGTAGTGGATACTTCTGCTGTACACTACAATGCAGTATGGTGTGGATTCCAAAGTTTCATCACATTCTGAGCAAAAATCGTTGACAACAACCGGCTTTTCAAAGACTTTTTTTTTTTTCAAAATGAGTCTCTTCAAATAATAAAATTGAGACGAAAACCCTCTAAGAGTTGAGGATTCCTGAATCGTGACTTTCTTCAACGGAAATTCATTTTTGACAATTTTTCATACATTATTTGACGCAAAAAGTGCAATTCGAATCATAAATCGCGAAAAAACATGCTGCAATTAAGATTTTTCACACGCGTTCTTTGTAACAACAATGAGCACTGTCCTAATGACCCACTTATTGATTCATTTCCGATAAAAGTCAGTGAATAAACCCTGCCTGAAAATTCGCGTCACTCGTCATCAGTCACTGTGATATTTGCAACTTGCAAGCATTGAATAAGAAACGAAAAAAAAACGTGAAAAAATTCCGAAATAACTCGGTTTAAATTTCAGCGACTGGAATTCGCCGAGTCCAAAGGGCGACTGCTGGCATCTCAAAATTTCCTGCACCAGGTGCAGAATATTTTGTGAACCACAGGGTGGGAAGAGTGAAAAAGGGTGTGGTACACAACCACCACCACCACCACCACCACCACCAGCTCACGCGGGTACCTAACGTGCATTGTAGTGGATACTTCTGCTGTACACTACAATGCAGTATGGTGTGGATTCCAAAGTTTCATCACTTTATGAGCAAAAATCGTTGACAACAACCGGCTCTTCAAAGACTTTTTTTTCCAAAATGAGTCTCTTCAAATAATAAAATTGAGACGAAAACCCTCCAAGAGTTGAGGATTCCTGAATCGTGACTTTCTTCAACGGAAATCATTTTTGACAATTTTTCATACATTATTTGACGCAAAAAGTGCAATTCGAATCATAAATCGCGAAAAAACATGCTGCAATTATAAATTTTCACACGCGTTCTTTGTAACAACAATGAGCACTGTCCAAGTTCTTGTTGACTCCATTGCACATGAACTTCAGCAACGTGTTCAATTCTTCATCGTAGTATTTGCCTAGCACATGGGAAGGATCTAAAAATACTTCCTTTTGGTCGAAACGCTTTATCAACTGGGCTGCATAAACATGAGGACAGGTCCAGAAAATAATCCTTCCATACTTTTCCACCACTTTTACGCTTCTGTTCAGAATGGTCCAAAAATCAGTGATTAATTTCAAATTGCCCCATTCGAGACTCATGGGTTCTTGCAAAAAGAAAACCGCGTTTTTGACACCCGAGTGCTGATCCAGAAATTTCGATGTTTCTTCCAGCTTTGAAAAGTATTTGGCACAAAAACTCCTTTTTGAAATGGGGGTGTTTGAATTGGGAAAACAGGCCTCTTCTGTCACGTTCAAATCTTCGGAGATGAGCCAAAGGAACGTCCCAAAAGTGAGAAAGTCCACATTTTTCACCATTTCCTATAATGATGATGTTGAGATTGAATAACGAAATTATTCCTCCATATATCAAAACTAATAATTTATTCCAAACAAGGCGTGGGACTGGATATTTTTTCTGATACTTCTTTCTGTTGTTAAGGTTTTATTTCTTATTTTTATCTCCGAGACCAGATTATTCTCGCGAATCAAAACCGTTAAACTCTAATTTGTCATGCCTAATTGTTAAGAACTAGAATAAATATTCTCCAAAAACTCGCTCTTGTGCATCTTCCCGGTAACCGAAGTAACTCTGGTTCTCACGCCTATTCTCAAACCTCCAAGGTTTTGCATGGTAACTCAAATTTCAGAAACTCAAAGGCTATCATCTAAGAACTTTCTCTGATCCTTGATGGATAGTTTTCCTAATTCTCTTCTCTCCATTTTGGCATTCATTCTGTTTTGAGCTCTTGTGGGTACCAAATTATACCAACTTTAAAATAGGGTAAAATCAGCCAAGTTGTAGCCAGACCAAAGTCTCTTGTTTCTATTAATGTTTCTGCTAAATTCTCCATAAGAATATTCATAGCATAAAAGTAACTTCCTTACCTTTTTGAAGGAAAAATTCACAAATAAGACATTCCAGTAGAAATGAACCAAAGTCTCATGGTTTCCACTCCATGTTTTGTTGCCGTAGCGTCTGTTCAAATCACCTTCGATCATCTGTAATCCCAATATTTCTGCAAATCTAATTGTCTTATTTCTGAGGTTTGAATCACCAGAAAATACAACATGATTGCCTAGACCACTTGTTTTTCTGTCTTTCAAACATAGGCGGGCTTCTTCCACAGAATATTTGTGAATTTTGCACAAGTCGCTTCCCCATGCTGTTGATGCATTGTTCAACTGTCCGTGGTTCAAAACACTTTTGCACAATTTAGACGGACGTGTACTTTGTGTATCAAAAACATGTAGCTCAGGCACCCCAAACCTAATCACAACAACAGCAGTGACCATCATGGATACCCAGCAAATAATGGGGGCGTTGGGCTGTGAACCGTTGAGGAAATGGACTGCCAACGGGTTCTGAAACCCATTCTCAGAATGGTTGGGAGCAGAGCCCAACGACCTGCTGTGGCATTCTCAGGGAAGCGTTCCAGGACTCGTTGGCAGTTCATTCAGAACACGGCTGGAGAAGAAGCCATGCTGAGAATTGTTTTCAAACGGACTCCCAATGTTTCCTGAGCAATAAAAATGCACCCCTCATTGAGAGCACCATTCCAGAANCTTGTCATCGCTGTACATCGCTGTATGCGATGACAACAAGGCCTTAAAAAACAAGGCCTTGTTTTAAGGAACATTTGCTTTTTTTGAACTCCCTTCTATCTTAATTAGGGAATTTTTTACAGATCTTCAAAGTTTGAGGTTCATTTTGGATATTGCTTCATTTTTAACAGTGTATCCACTGTATTGCAATTCTTTGGAGCTGGATGATCTTGCTCCAAGAATGTATTTGGTTCTGCATTTTTTACAGTACATTAATATTGAACATTTCTGAAATTTTTTATCAATAATTGTTATTCAGAGAAAATGTTTCAAGAATCATTTCAGTATCAGGGTAAAAAAAAGGTCAGATTTTTGAATGATAGAAATGTTGGTGAGGTGTTTTACACAAAAAATGATTTCCTGAACTCCTTTTACACCTCATTACACTCCAGATCCTAATTTTCTAAATTAATCTGATAATACCTCATTTTAGTATAAGTACCATAAGTATTTGCATTGTACCTAGCTTGTGTGCCCATAGCTAGATGTGAAGGTGACTGACTCTCACTCAGATGGCCCCAGTTTGAAACCCAGCAGGAGCATCATCAGGACAGCATATTCAAAGCAAAGGAGCATCAGGAAAGAATATTGTGAACAGAAAGCACAGCAGAGATGAAGTAAAGAAGAAAGAGGATAACACAAAGAAAGCAAAGTAAAGAAGAAAACAGCAGCAATTGAATGGGAATTTATTTTTCTTTTTTTCTGCTCCATATCTGGGGTCGTTTTCAGAATGGATGTGCAATGGGTTTCTGAATGGATTGTACAACAGTAATTAAAAGGGCGGGTGGGGGGTGGTCGCATGCATGCTGGGAAACTGGGGGCGTTGGGAACCCATGCTAGCATGCGTTCCAGAATGACACGGGGAATGATGCTCCCCCAGCCATTTCAGGGTGACCAAACGACCATTAGCCCAATGATTGCGTCAAAATGGGGTGCCAATGGAGTTGCAACGCAGGTTGCAATGGCAACATTATTTGCTGGGTAGACACACTGGTAAGGGTATTCCTTTTTGAAAAATGATGAACATTTTAGAGTGAAATATTCAAATGAATGAAATCCTGTGGAATAAGTGAAAGATAATCATCATTGACATAATTTTTTTCATAGCAATAGACACCATTTTTTTATGTTATTCTAACCTATTGAAAGACTTTGAATCAGGGGTATGTTGTCAGTGTGACCCTAGCATCAGACCTGAAAACTGTTCACTGAACTCCAAATTGTGTTTGTTGTGTGATCTGACTTTTAACTGACCGTTTTATTGCGACTTGGAAATCTTCATCTGAAATACTTGAAATTTTATCAGTTAATAGCAACTTTAAACTAGGGCTTTGCCCAGGTCACAGTCTGGCTGATCAACTATTCTATTTCTATTTTAAAAACTCTCAAAACTTTTTCTTGTCAAGGAATAATTTCTGAGAAACAGCCCAACCTTGTTTCTCATATTATGTAAGTCACATCTACAAAATTTTTTATCTGCTTGTACAGCATGCTGCTTGAATACTGCATTAAGCATCCTCAGAAACACTGTTGCTAAGTGAAAATGGTCTTTCACATGTTCTCTCACATCCTAATGTTGAAATAATTCCAAGGATCTCAGAAAGGTTTCTGGAATTTATAAAAGGACCAGAATCCTTCTGTGTTATTTTAGTGGCCCAAAACCCATCTGTAATGAGCAGAGTACATAAGGTGTATATGCCAAGTCATATGTTGAGAAGAGAATAAAGAAAGTCCAAAGAGACAACAATTCTACTTTATTTCACTTGAGTACTTGGAGTATTTGGTTTTGGACACTCCAGACAAAACAGAGCAGATCTAAATAAAATAAATAACAATAAGTCTGCACTGTTTGTAATTTCAGTAAGAGTTGTTGTCAGATGGAACTATATTCCCTCCCCTGTGGAATGTCAGTAGAAGAAAACAGGTACAATAAAATGTATTCCACTCCCTTAGAATGCGCTTTACATCAAGAGGGTTTTATTTTCACTTTATTACAAGTGGGTTCTTTAACTGGACTGATTAATACTCTTTATTAAAGTTATGGTTTTATTACGTCAACAGTTCCTATTAAGTAAACCTTTTTATTAAAAAAATAAAACTCATTAATTGGTAAGGCGATGATTGGGGTAATCTTCAACCCTATTTTGAAATTGGTGTCATTCTCTTGATGCACAAAATGTTCAATTCCAGTTGTTTGTTGAGGTTGAGAAGTTCAGCACTTGCAAGATTTAATTATTGCAAGGTTTTAAAAACAAGTGTCAAAGAGAGGGTAGGAAGGGTCTTGGGAAGACTATTTTTCAAGGATATGGAATATTCTATTTGAGATGGATTTTGGAGATTGAGTGTGAGTTTCTGCTTCAACTGTTTTTAGTTTTAGGAAAGCATTTTCTAAAGATACCAGGTTTATGGCCATTGGTTATTTTATGTTTCTGCTGTTTTTGTGGGAGTTGGGATGAAACCAGATTTGCATGGAAGCCTTCAAGGATGAGCCAAACTTGTCCTCAGTATGTGGTGTGTCAGAAGTACTTTCATGGCAAGAGAGAGTGACTCAAAGTACAGCTGATGGTAAGAAATGAAAAACTTGATCAGCCTGGCTGCAGCTGGGGCAAAGCCTCATTATAACATTGTTCTATTTCAAATGATTTTTTCACCAGATCTTTTCAGTTCCAGTTTGTAATCAAACACAACCAATCAAAATTCTGCCATCACAAAGTATACACTTGCCAACTCTTGCAAGGTCTGCACACAAAGACTGTTGATTACAAACTGGCTGTTATTATAGTCAGAACTTGACCAGAAAAACTTCACAATGGATTGCATAAGTCTTGTCCATGCAGACTTTCACCTATTTCAGTAAATAGTCATTAAGGGGAAAATAATTCACTCAGAGAAGTAGTACCCTTGAGTTCCAGTCGGGACCAAGGTGACGTAAGGTTTCCTCTGATTACTTCCAAAAAGATTAGAGTTTTGACCAGAAAGACTTGTGGGGTAACAAAAATATAGTTTTCCACCGTCTTCGAGTCGCGGGTCGACTAGATGTCGCCCGCAGCGCACAAACAGGAGAGGCACAGAAAGTGCGACGCAGCGCATGGAAACGCTACGTCGTACGAGAAAATAAATTCGAGAATATTGTGGAACAAAAGAACAAATATTTTTATCCAAACATTATGAAACCTGAAGATTATCATGGGAACTCAAGGTCAGCCCTGGTTCCACTGCATTCCAAAGGAGACTAATGAAGGTTTTTCTAATCTCAAAACTGGTCTTTCTGAACACCCCATTGTTTTTATATCAAAAGGTGGCAGAAGCTTTTGCATTGGTTTCTGTCTTAATTTAGAGCTTGATGTTTCAGAGACAAGCAGAGCTTGATAAATTGCTGTTTTTGAAAAAAGCCTGACAAAATTCTTGTTCATAGAGCAATTGACTAAATTGGCAACAGCAGTGCATTTCTTGAAGGTGAGATTCTTCATTTTATGTACATCTAATAAAATCTGACCTTATGGCATCAAAGCAAGTAACCATACACAGGTTGAAGAGATGGAAAAAAACTTTTTAAAGCCAAAATTTACTGCTGAGAATAAGCCAGTTTCTGTGTAAGGCATGAAATCATGTACCATTGGATGATACAAATTATAATACACAGAAAAAGTTCCTTCAAATTCTTTTGTCACTTTTCCAAAACTTGATTGAATCATACAACAAATACACAACTCTTGCATTCATATATAACTATATAGCCTTACTTCAGGAATATTCATGATGTACATGTTTAATGATTTATATATGGAGCATTGTATAATAGAAAGGAAATCAGCAAGATAAATTAGGAAATTTGGTGGAATGAAAAAGAATGAATTAATTCTCTGTTTGGAGGGAAATGAAATGGATTTTACAAAGAATGAAATGGAGTTACTAAGTCTCAATAACATGCCAAGATGATGAAGAAAATTCTCTTTTTCCTGTGAAATATTCCTGAGAAATGGCATTGCAAAATTTTGGAACAAAAAGCACTCATTATATTCTGAATGGAATAAGTACCTCCTACTCAGAAAAAAAATATTCATTAGGAAAAGGACACATAGATACTCCAAGATTTCATAAGCGCATTGTACATGCGTGATTTTTGTCACCTGACATCCTTTTTGACCATTTTTCATATATTTTTTGCAAAAAAGTGCAATTTGAATGATGAAGCAATTGCAAAAATGAATAATCTCACGTTTTCATAAGCAAATGAAATTAGCAATTCAAATTTTTGGAAATGAAATTAAGACAAACAAAAAGCAGTGGAAATACGAGAAACACAGAAACAACATTTCTGGGGGGGTGTGCAAGCCCAGTTTGGGTAAAATTTGCTGCAGTTGAACTTGCTGCTCCCTAACTTGCCGCTGCTGCAAGTGACTGCAGCTTCAAGTGACTGCAGTGACCAGTTGCTGCAATCATTTCTCACCACAGTCACAACTAGCAGCAGTTATACATTGCTGCTGCTTCAACTTGCTGTATGTGAAGAATTATTGTCAAGACAACCCTTGTGTCATGTTTTTAATGCTAAATTGCTGACCATTCCCCAAAGTTTGAAACTTCAGGGATTATATATCTGAAAGGAGACGTGCCAATTGGTGTGCCGAAAGACAAATGGCAAAAGCCATCTGGTGGCAGTTAAGCTGCCCAAAAGAGATAACCGCACCCCCCAAAAAACAACAGGGTTTCCTCTGTTTTATGAGGACTGAATTACCCCAGAATATGAGGGGAATTTGACGCTTGGAGCATTGGCGCCCGGAAAAACAATAAGGCAATGAACCCGTGTATAATTTATGCCAAAAAGAGGCATATCCTCTTCTCACGGGTCTTTTCAAGGTTTTTGTGCTCATCCCAAAAATCCAAGTTTTTGGGGAAATAAAAACCTCTGCTCTGAATTGCCGTGTCCCGATAAATTAGCCCACTTGGCAGTTGGGCCAAATTTACCAGGATCCAGCGGAAGTCCTTGACGTTGGGATCTGAGAACCCCTGGACCAAACCAGGAGAGGAAAATCGCATAAATAGCCGACTATTTGGAATGCCAATCATCAGACAGATTTGACGCCGTCACTGCGACACTTTGCGCAAGATATTCCGAAATCTTTTTTGAAAGTCCTGAAAACTCGCGAGTGTAAGACCTTTTTGCTGATACTGTGAAAATTTGTTGAAAGAGTGTTTGTGTATTTCTATTGCAAATGGAGAACACGTTTGTGCTTATTCTGGCAGGTCACGCACCTGCCAATTTGTCTACTCACTTATTTTTCCTAGAAACTGTGTAGATAATTCTCTCTTGGGCTAACTGAAAAAAATTTCATATAATCTATCCCCAATAATGGGGGACCATACTTTTGTAAAACGAGGACCAAAACTCTGCCCAAACTTGTGGGTACGTACATTTCCTTTCTGGAATAATTTCTCTCTAGATTAAATTTGTACACGGTACTTGATAATAAATTTAGGCAGATCTAATTTTTTCACAGCTTTATTCAAAGAAGAGCATGGAAAAATGGAAAAAAATAGTTCAACACTACAGCAAGAGGATGAAAAAACCTTGCCACTATAAATCAAATTCCCCTTTTTATTGAAGTATGCACATTTCTCTGATATGCTTCCTCCTTCTTCAATGCATTAATTAATTTCCAAATTGAGGGCTTTGCAGTGAACCCTTGAAAGTACTATGCCATTAATCAACTGAATTATTAATTCTTTGGATACCTTCTTTCACACAGCAGAATAAATTCCAAGTTATAATTGGAAACAAAGCTGCTGGCTGCTGCTTGCCCCTTTTAATTTTTTCCAATGCAATTTTTTGAAAATACTGTACTCATAAATATGATTCAGTATTTTTGGATTGGCCCTTGCTTTTTCCAAACATTCAAATGCAGCACAAACTTCTTTAGGTGGTGAGAAAGCCAAGGCTATAAGCATTTTTTAAAATTTCTGAAAATGAGGACATTTAAATCATGTCCTCATGCCTAGTTAAGAAGTGGAAGAATATGGGAATTCATTTTTTCCTGAATTTTTAGTCAATGCAGTGGCAAGAGGGAATTTGCCGTAATTCATGCAGGAAGTTGTGCAAGCAGCAAGTCATTACAGAGGTGAGTAATTGCAATGGCAACTTCCAGCTGAAGTGACTCATCACAGTGGCAAATTAACAGTGAGGCAAGTTGTGGCAGCACCAAGTTAAACAGCTTGCAGCAGGTTTGGTGTGCAGCAAGTTTGAAAGTGGCAAGTTTCTCCAACATGGTGAGAGCCCACACATCTGCCTAAATCTGTGACAGCAATAAATTTGCCATCAGGCCAAGAAAGGAGTAATAAGGCCAAAAATGGGTCATACAACTTTAGGAAAACACAGTTTCAGGGACAAGAAAAAGGGAGTTACTCTCTGTTTTGTTTTGCTAACCCCCAGAAGAGCAGAAATTCCACCTCAGGCAGTTGGTTCAAGGCCATGAATTCAGAAATCGAACCTCACCAAACTTTTTGCATCTATGTATCTCATTCTTTTCTTTGAGAAAGAAGAAAGCCCAAATGTCCCAAGATAACAAAAAAGTCAATAAAAATCTCTCACCAGGAAACCCAGAGGTGCTCATTTTATATGCTGTTGTCGTAAATTAGTTTATTTAGATCTTCTACAATCTTTTAAATCCGGACGTCTCTAGATTCTCCAATTGTACAACTTACCGTTGCAAGTTATGTTTTAAACTAATTCAGACAATTCCTTGAGAGGAGATTTCTTGATCCTTGTTACCGGGCAAATTAAATTCAACTCCTCTTTTATCAAAATGGGTAAGTGAGCTTTATTTCGTGTTCAACAGTAGAGATACTATACGCAACAGACTTCGGACAGCAATGAGCGCGCGATAAACAGAGAACAGGCGGCTATTGCAGATTTTAAACTGCATTAACAATATTCCAGATGCAAGAGACATCTGAGTGCTGAGGCAGTTACCCAGCCTCCAAGGGGATTTAATTTTAAAAGTACAAAACTACATTATGACTGCAGAAAAATGAAAGAAGCTGGAGCATCCTCACTTCACCCTCATTTGAGGTGTGCAGGAATTCATACAGATCTACTTGACTGTAAACAGTCGAAGAATTATCCATATGTAGGAACCTGCCTCGTAGAGTACAGTTCAGTTCCCTTCATAGAACCAATCGGTCAGTTTTGCAATTTTTTCTGGTGATTCCAATTTTGACATGGACTTTTTTATGTCCTATTGAGAATTGTCAAATATTGAATTTTACATTCCCTTGATCCTTTTCAGACAACATTTCCAAACAAATTCGCGCTTTTGTCTGCTGCTACTAATATTTTCGCGAAAAGTAAATAAAATAAAAGTTTCCAATCAGCAAGTCAACGCACAAGTTAATCAACAAAAATGTTTTGTTTCGCGAGATTTTTGCTTTTGACCTGCGTGGTTTTCGCGTTTGATGACAACTGCGTAAACGTTTGTCAAAAGTATTACTGCAAAGATGTTTGTGAAGCAAGGCATTCTTCGTACTACGATGACGAGGTGATCTTCGTTGGTCGTGTTTTGGACTTAAAATGCGTCTCCATTCGTCACTTGAAGGTTGGTTGTTTTTCTCTTCTGAAAAGTAGGAACAATAAATGTCAGTGTTTGAAATTTTCAGAAGGTAACCTTGACTACTC